>JAOXYF010000016.1:10662439-10684245 GCA_028565775.1 Sternarchorhynchus goeldii
GCCCTGTGCGTTTTATAAGAGAGTCTGAAGGTGAATGAAATAAGATGTGATTATACTGTTAATTTTTGTTTATCTTAGATTTTAGATTCTAGATTTTAGCCACCATTTACTTTGATGGCAGCTTATGAGGCAGCCACCTATGAGGCTTTTATATATACACAGCCATTTCTGAAACAATAGATAATGCATTGATGTTGTGTGTGTGTGTGTGTATGTGTACTAATGATGCCCTGAATTTCTGAAAAGTACTCATTATAGTGCATTGTAATGGAATTCTCAATGACATTGTACGCCATTTTGATGGTACATTGTTTCAATGTTTATATAGTTCTATAAAGTACAATAAAGCTGATCAATTTGCCTGAGAAGCACAAACACACACACACACTTGAGGATGTGCTGCATTAAAAAAAATATGTGAACATCATTCACTTAAGATCTGTAGGAGATGATGTATTTATTAATTTCCTCACCTTTGATCGTATGTCTACAACTTGCCTAGTTGGCCCGACTGTGTGAAAACTATAAGAATAGCTGTCTCCACTGAGCAATACTATTAGCTACATGTTCAGCAAATTTGTTTATACGCAGTGTCGAAGGTATAAATTAATTAGCTGAACTGCAGAAATTGTAATGAACAAACGGATGCGCTGTGACAGATGTGCTGATATTCTCATGTGCAAAAGTATTTAATGTCTTTGTTATTATGGAGTTGACAACCCACAACAACAAAACGTTCCACACAGTCAATTAAACCGGATAAATTGTATTTTTAATTTGATTTCTTTTAGAACATATTTTATAAACGTTGGATGCCCACGGCCCAAAGTCCAAGTTCATTTGGGAGCGCTGGTCAAAAACAGCCAAGTTTGTCCACGTCAAAAACTAAAAAGGCCAGGCTTGGACGAGGCCGTAAAGACCAGGCTTAGACGCATGCCGTGTGGTTATTACATTTCACAGTAATGTGTTAACACTGTTAAAATGTAAATGTTTGTTCAGAGATTCTTGTAGAATGAGATTATGTAAATGAGCTTTATTTAAATAAATTCAATGCACATGTCTCAATTGACATTTTCCACTGTTCAGCACATGTAAATCAGCAAAAACTCATTCACCCTGTGATCTGTGGCTGTTTAGGCCAGTTAGCGCCATCATTTTACTCGATCGGGTCTTTGAGCTGAGGGTATTATCTTAATTTGCATTAAGGAGACGCAAAAATATGTCAACAGTTCCAATTAAGAATGACACAGTAAAACATTATTAATAAACTGAAGAACCTAAAACCTAATGCTTACACAAGCCAGTCAAGCTAGTGAGAGGCAAATGTATAATTTCATGATGCATTCGCTAGCTGCCCATCGTGGAAACTCCTCTACACATTTCAGAATTACGTCAGCCAACAGCTTGCGAGAACTTCAGCCGACCGTACAGACGACCTGTTGCGTTTCCCCTTGCGCTGTATGATCATAACCAATTATGATTCATATTTTCGTATTACTACAAAAAATGCGTCGACCCTTCAAATCGGTTTAGCTTTTCGACTGGTTCGGAATGGGAATAAACAATCTACTTACCAGTTGCCAGTTATTTAATATCTGAATATACAATTTTAAGATAGCCCGTCGGCCACGCAGTAGCATCGACGTCGGGTTTTCCGGCTGCTAGCCACTTCGATGCGCATTCGCGTTTGGCCTAAAGCAGCATGCTGTAATTATTCTCTGCGTCGTTAATATTACTGTTTTTTTTCTGCTGTTGTCGTGATTTCACTAGGTCAGCATTTACCCCACAACGATCCAATGGAAGAAGACACATTGAAGGCACATATCGAAAAAGAAGTAGATTTCCGTGTTCCTGTCACCCCCTCCGCTCTCCCTCCCCTCGCCGACCAACTCCCTTTGTATTTGGAAAGGCCCCTTCACTGCCGTGTGTCTTTGTTGACTATTCTCTGCAGCATCGATGTCCGTCTGTCCACCGGTCCTTCTGTCCTGTGATTGCCGCCCTTACAAGTAACAATCATATTGCGCGTGAATTTGGTCACACAGAGTAAGAAATGGTATGGTGCGTTGTATTATTTTGGGATTTGGGGTATGAAGCAATTAGACTACCTTCTAGATATAATGGCCAAAAATTTAGCTTTGGTCCATATCCCTTCTAAACAATATCTTCGAAGATCAGTATCTCGCTCTCCAGTAAAAAGACAAAACATAATTACGATATACTTATTTATTTATTGACTACACATATAAAAAGGGACAAGTAATAAGTCTTGTTTTTTTTTTTTAAACTTGCCCATATCTGCCATATAAAACTGAAATTTCTTGAAAATTGAAGAAAGCGGAACACTTGGCAATGACTATGAAGAACCCCAAATGACAGGATGACATAAAATAAGAGTTATGGGATGACAGAAAATAAGAATGACAGGATAACAAAATAAGAATGTAAGTTGTGACTATATTCTTATAAAGGCTTATAAGAATTGTATTGAAATCAGTCACAGCATCACCTGAGATTATGCTGCTAATGAGTGAATGTTTCATACACAGATTACACTGCTACTCAGCGAATGTTTCATACTCTGAGATTACACTGCTGCTAAATTAATGTTTCATACTCTGAGATTACACTGCTACTGAGTGAATGTTTCATACTCTGAGATTACACCGCCGATGACCATTTCATTAGACACTACTCTATAGCTGCATATATAAGATACCAATCCTTTGATTTTAGACAGTGTCCTTTTTCATGCCATTGTAAAGAATTTCTGTATTTTCTACCATTAATTACTGTGTTTGAACCAGTTTGGTACTTTAAATTGTACTCTAAAATCTTATATAGGATTGTGTGTGCATTCAGAGAAAATATTTACAGTAGTGGCACACTACAATATCTAAGATCTTTTAGGTTACAGAATACAGTAGTAGCCTATTATTGATAGCGTAGTACCTAATAAAGTGAAAATTCAGTGTAAAAACTATACCAAGTTCTTCCCTCTTTCATTCTGACATTGTAGCTACTAGTCTGTTCTGCTATCTGACTCTCTGCAAGCCTTTTAAAGGCTATTAAACACTGAAGATGTGTGTGCAGTGATGTGCCAGAGAAGCCATGGTGTCATCTGTAAGCCCTGTTTAAAAATCACAAGCTGATTAACTCTATGGGAACGAGACCTCTAACACCCACTCAGTTGAACTTTAAACCTGGAAAAAAACAATGATGGCACCACCAGTTAACCAACATGAAAGGCGAAGCTGTTCTTTCTTCCTCCTCTCAGATACTCTTACTGAGTCACAGGGCTGTGGAGCCAATCATCGTATTGTGGCACAAAGCTGTGGGGCCAATCATCTTACAGAGACACGGGGCTGTGGAGCCAATCAGTTTACTGACACTTGGAAACTGGGAGGTGGAACATATGCACCTGTGTGCAGAAATGGCATCGGAAGGCACAGGGCACAAAAGGACAGAAGCAGTAGTTCAACTGAATTCACCCAGTAGAAAGGTCCAATGCACTAGGCCAGCCTCCTGGAGGTGCTGTGTTCACAACCTGAACTCACAGTCAACAAAATGGAGCATGAAAGGGCACACCAGTTCAACTTTGTTTGTTTTTTTAAATTTTGTATATAAAACGATTATGCCAATAGTGATCATAACAGTGGCCAAATCAAGCTGTTTTCAGGCTGTAATGTAATCACATTGTGTTCATGATGCATTTTCTCTAAACTGTAAACACACAAATATATATTTTTTCCTCTTTGTTTAAATTCTGTGGTCACTTTGTTTGTTTGTTGTGCATAACAGGGAAGTATCTAATGCATATTCTACATTTTTAAGCTGTTTTTCAAACCTTTGGGCATATCAAATCAGAAATATATTTTTGGAATTTACCAGCAACCAAAACAAATCAAGTGAAAGACAAAAGTATGTAAACTAAAAAACAGAACGTGCAACTGTAAGCAATTATAATACAGCAGTGTTCCAGTCCAACGTAAAGGAGCCAAGCCAGACTAGCTTTCCCTGTGGGAATGCAGTGTTCAGAACGCTGCTGCCCCCTGGTGGTCTATACTAAGCATGTGCACAATTAACCAAACTTGAAACGAGGGAAAAAAGGAGAGAAAGAGACATGGAAAGCATCTTGTAGAATAAGACAGAGTTCAATTCTGGCCATTGTACTAATATCAAGTGCTAGGATTTGATGAAGATCATTGGTTTGATTCCCAGGGAGTACAGATACTGTCATGGTAATAAATGTAGCTTAGCCTGAAAATCACATGCTTGATAGCTGTCGTATGGTCTTGCAGTTCTGGTGTCAGGCAGAAACAAAACAAGCTATTAGCTTATCATTGCCCTTTCCTATCTCAGTAAGGAAAAGCAGGTGTAATTCTGTAAAAATGCTGTTTGGCTCAGAGGTGGTGACGCTCCCATTCTGCTCCTTCATGGAGGAGATTCAGAATGTGGAGACCTCAGAGAGATGGAGAATATCAGAACCACCTCCCTTCCTCTTCACACAGGCCGTCACATGATGCCTAAAGGCTTGCTGGCCTAAGGTGTGAAAAGCTGAACATCTTCCTCAATAGCGAAGATCTGAAGGTCTTCCATGAGGGAATCCCTGCTTGAAGGCGTAGACCAAAGTACCCACAGGTGCACGGTGTTCAGCAGCGTCACCATGGGAACATCCCGCAGTTCTCCCAAGGCCATTGGTCCGTGGGATGCGTGAGAGCACGGTTGCAGAACAGATGACCGTGGTGGTATTTTTGGCATCGCTCCCTTTAAAGAGAGACTCATCCCTCTTGACTTCCTCCAGTTGGCAATGGTCAGAAGACTGCACTGCTTGACAGCGCTGATAAAAAGTTTTACGTGGATTCTGTGCAGAATTATTGCCTGAACATTTCAGGCTGCAAGCAGTATATGCTCAATATATGAATTGACAGGGAGAGTGAACTGATGCTCTGTTTTCTGTAATGATACACATTGGCCAACATCCACAGCCGGCTATGGCATGGGAATCAGTGAAAGAGCGCAGTTCTCTTAGTCTATCATTCTGAACAGTGGCAAACTGAATGTTTACATAGTAGTTTCCTGTATTTCTTTTGTTTTCACAGATAATAAATCTGTTTGTGCTGTTCTTGGTAAAAGTTTAGCTTTAACAGCTTATAGTACCTTGCTGTAAAAGGGACAAGAGGGAATTTATTGAAATGTATTGATGGTTCTGTGGTTAGATGATTACTAATGCACCAGATGTACCTAATAAAATAGAAAGCCTGTTTAAATGTTTTGACAACTGCTTTTAAGCCCTTGATTTATTAAATAATGTGAGTTGATCTGGAGCTGTTGATAATGTGTGTCAGTACACAGCTGTCAGGTAACAGTATCAAATAGCATGTTACAGGTATCAGGTAACAGGTATCAGGTAATAGGTAACAGGTAACAAGTTTCAGGTAACAGGCACCAAGTATCAGGTAATATGTATGAGGTAACAGGTAACATGGAATCTTGCAGCAGTGATTGAGTGATATGATGTTCACCATCCTGTTCACCATCCTGATATGCTCATCCGGATGCTCCAGAGATGTTGACATCCTTCTCAAACTTCTGCCATGATTTGTAAGTGGCTGTATAAACTGCTCTTGTATGTCATACCTTCTTATGCTTACATTGAGCTTCTTACAATGTTCTCACAATGTTCAGCATACAGTTGAACATTCCTAAAACAGACATATTTTGTCAGGCTTTTAATTGGATTTTATTTCTTCTGTCTCCCTTCTCTCTGCTCTTCTGTCTGTGGTCTGAATGCAAGTGCTGTAATCCTGCAGCATTCAAGAAGATCTGCATATCAAGATTCCTCTAGTGCCCAGAGGAGTGCTACTGTGTCCACCTTTGGAGTCTTGGTTCTTTGCATTATTTCTTGTTCATGCCATCTCAGGCAGGTCTTTCATGCTAAGGTCACTCTTGATTCTAAACACGGCTGTTTCATGCGCAGCTGATTTGCGAAAATGTTGAGAAAGGTGCTTCACGAATAAAAACAAAATTGAACGAAACAGAGCTTCTGGCATCATGCCTTTATGCGGTGGAATTCTGACGAGGCCCGTGGAGTTCTTCTCTGACGAGGCAGTGGGGGTTTGTGTGTGGGATTGAGTGGCTTTCTGGCTCGCACCAATGCAGGCAGTGAAGCAGCTGGTTAATAAATCCCACCTGATTTCATTAACAGTGACTGCTACAGCACCTGCCCTCCTGTCAGGAAGATGGAGGTAACAGCTGGTGGGACGCGATCACACAAAAGGATAAACAATATATATAGGACGGGAAATAACCTCCTGAAAGTACCTCCTAGTACCAAAATAGGACAAAAAGAACAAATTATTAACACAACTGTAAAATCCGACTATCCCTTTTTTTAAGGTACATTTATATTTTAAGGTACATTTGTGAGATATTTATCAGTATGACAGTATGTGTGTGGCTACATTTTTCATTGCATTTTTTTTTTAATTATACCTATATCTCATATATGACCCCACTCCAAACTGGGGTCAATGTTTTTGTCAAATAAACAGAATGGAGTCAGACTGGGATTCTCACTCTAAGTTTGCTATATTAAGCCCCCTGTACACAAATATGTTAAATATTTGTAACCTAAACAGTGTTGTCTTAAATATAAATTAGGTCATTGTTGTGGCAGTGAGAAATGTTTGTTCCATATAGACATGATCTCCTCTCAATTTTCTGGTTCCCAGAGCTTCAAGTAACTGTTCAGTAATGTGTTAGAGTTTGTTTATTACCGTTTATAGAACATGTCAGTATACAGCTAGCAGGTAACAGTATCAAGTAACAGGTATATGGTAATTGGTATCAAATAATAGGTAACAGGTATTTTTATCCTGCAACGTGTCTCAACATGGTGTGCTGAAGTGCCACCTTTACAAGATTAAAAATAGTCCACAGTCAATAGTTTTCACACGCAGTGCTAGTGTTGCTTCCTACTCATCAGGTTACAAGTACAAGTTCAAAAGAAGCTCATTGTCCATGGCAACCACACAGCTTCCCCACACAGCCTATGGAAAGCTGGTATGAGAACATACGACTGTAACGGCCGTCTAAGCCACTGCCATCATCGTCAATGACTCCCCCTTGAAGCAGGTTCACACATCCTTTATACTATCTCCCACCGATCTTGGTGGTTCCATTCTACATGAAACAGGGAGAAAACATTCAATGAATCAATAAAATAACTCTCACGAGCAATATTCATGCACATTCATGCACACGTGGATCATACACAACATTTCAATAACATATCATCATCAAACAATAATGTTATGATTGATTATTTTATGTCTGTATTCTCACTCAAGTATCTGAGGCACGCGTGTGTCATGGTTGCACACTTACCTGGGAAAACGTGTGTAAACTTTATAGACCTGATCAATGTACCCGTTGTTATCTGTGGTGACAGTGCTCTCACAATTGTTTATCCTGTGTTATCCCTTACCCTGTCACCACGGCAGCAGTCCAGGCTGTGTGGGAGAAGCTGGAGCACATCTCCGCCCTGGTGGATGCAGCTTTGCACGCCTGGGTGGAGCACAGGGTGGTGGGGACAGGGATACCGTATGGAGAGTAAAATGTGAGAAGATTCCACTCTTGTGGTTGACATGCGCCCTAATAATGGCTATGGTGGTGGAGTGGTGGGGTCGAAAGTGTGATGGGTGATTATGAGTGTGATGGTTAGTGTGAGTGTAATGGGTGAGTGTGATGCGTGAGTGTGATGGGTGAGTGTGAGTGTGATGCGTGAGTGTGATGGGTGATTGTGAGTGTGATGGGTGAGTGTGAGTGTGATGCGTGAGTGTGATGGGTGAGTGTGAGTGTGATGGGTGAGTGTGAGTGTGATGCGTGAGTGTGAGTGTGATGGGTGAGTGTGAGTGTGATGCATGAGTGTGATGGGTGAGTGTGAGTGTGATGGGTGAGTGTGAGTGTGATGCGTGAATGTGATGGGTGAGTGTGAGTGTGATGGGTGAGTGTGAGTGTGATGCGTGAGTGTGATGGGTGAGTGTGATTGTGATGGGTGAGTGTGAGTGTGATATGTTGTGCAGCAAACATCTGAAAGTGCAGCAAAATTTCATAGTGTGAGCAGCACCTGATGCTGCCCCGCACATACTGCTCATCTATTGGTGAAAACCCCTGATGGACGCTTCCCAACACAGGTATCCCGGCTATCAGGATATAGGCTCTTACTTACTGCCTGGATGATAATGGGGTATGTCTATATATACTGCAGCTTAGTGGGAACCCAAATTCTTCATCAGTTTAAGGCACGGAGAAATCTCGAGAGGATTACATGGTGAAAATACCATTTACTAACCTAAGCATGTATTATTTTGATTGTTTCTAAAGTATTACTAGTAACAGGACTAATAGCAAAATAGATATAGCAAAATATAGTAAAATAACCTAATAATTAATTATTAGTATTAAAAAGTCCTGAAATGATTGCATAAATAATAAAATTAGTAACCAAATGAATTAGATTGCTATTTCAAATGTTATTTTAATATTATTATCATTACCAGCACTACCATGACTTCTCACATTTCATCACATTTTAATGTACATTAAATACTATCATTTCTTAGGTCACATTACATTGGAGAAGAACATGTATGTTGAGAGGATCCTCCAGGAGCCTCGGAGAAGCAGCAAGTAAACAGCAAACGAGGGCCCCCTAAGTGTGCTGCTTCCAAGCCTTGCTACTGTATAGTGTTGGAAAACTGACTTTGACAGAATTTGGACAGAATTTGTGTGTGTGCAATGGAACAGTTGCAATTTCTCCTCATCACAGGTCCCGTCTGAGATGACGGACGTCTGGCGGGACCTGTGGAGGCACTCAGCTCAGCCCCACGGGCTCCACAGGACATGCTGGTGCCCTGAAGAACGTGATCACGGGGGAGAAAATAAACACGGGGGAGAACGTGAGCGCTGGGGAGAACGTGAGCACGTGGGATAGGCAGCAGCCTGTGGATCAGCTGCAGAACACTCCTACTGAGAGAAGAGGATCAAGAGCAGACAGACAGCATCTGCTTGTATGACTGGTGTCAGACCTGCTCCTGCTAATCTGGTTGAGAGATCAATGTTTCACTCAATTTATGACTGAAAAAATAACAGGGGTTATCACTAGCTTTAAGAAGCCAGTTATTTATGAATTCACAAAATACCATGCTGATAGACAATCTAGTATATCTTGTACCATTATCAGCTCAAAGATATTGTCACTTATGATTTTAATCATTTATTTATTAATTTTTTTTTTTAGATATACGTATGCAGAAAGCAAATTTGTCTAAAACTATTGCCAAAAGTTTTCGCTCACCTTCCTTGACTCACATATGAGCTTAAGTGACATCTCATTCCTAATCCATAGGGTTCAATGACGTTGGTCCACCCTTTGCAGCTAGAACAGCATCAACTCTTCTGGGAAGGCTGTCCACAAGGTTTAGGAGTGTGTTTATGGGGATTTTTGAACATTCTTCCAGAAGCTCATTTGTGAGGTCACATACTGATGTTGTGACGAGAAGGCCTGGCTCTCAGTCTCTGCTCTAATTCATCCCAAAGGTGTTCTATCTGGTTGAGGTCAGGACTGTGCAGGCCAGTCAAGTTCATCCACACCAGACTCTGCCATCCATGTCTTTATGGACCTTGCTTTATGCACTGATGCACAGTCATTTGGATGGGTGAGTGAATACTTTTGGAAATATAGTTTATCTATGTTTTTCTCTTAAAACAATCCACATATATAAAAATAAAAAATTTCAAGTAGGTTATTTAAGTGTTATTTTTCAATACCTTTACTTTTTTTTAGTTGCAGGAATTTCATTAAGTGAATTTTAAGCGTTTGTTTTCCCTGGTGTGTTTCATATGTGTTTGGGAGGGGAGTACTGGACAGACCTCATGCACGTGACCAGTAAAATCATGACACATGCAAGTTTGATTATGTATCATGTTCTACAGGTTTTGATGCTACACTCAGCTCACAGCTGTGTACTGCAGCGTAGCCAGGCTTGAATCAGGAGTGCAGTCTGGAGCTCACAGAACAGAGAAACTGAAGTTCTAAGATTAGATTCTGGTTGTGAACGGGAGAGCAGCTTTATCTCGGATATAAGAGAAGCACCTGGTTGAGCTTCACATTAACCAAGAAGAATAACCCATGAAGAACAATGTCAGCTGATTGTTGCTTAAAACAAGAATGCCAAATGATCTGAAAATGTATTCAAGACAGTAGGCTATAGAACAGCAGTTCATTTTAAAACAATTCTGCCAAAATGTGGATATCTGCTGTGTTCTGCACTATGGTATTCTTTACTCCCCACAAGACCAAATCACACCAGATAAAGATTTTATTGCAGTCTAATGCAACATAACAGTGCAAACAACAACAACAACATCAACAAAACAGTGGGTGGGAATCAGGAACTGTTACAAACTCTGCCATCTAGTGGTCATGCTCTATCACACCAGTGTTTATCTCTCTTGCAGTGAGGTCCCCTTTAACCAACTCTTTCCATCCGTGTTTCTGCTGGCCCACTGTGAGTTGCCAATGCGCCTGGGCTTTGGCCTTTACAAGTCACTGCTCTAAAGCAGGTTCTTTGTCCTCCAGAATATATGAGGATCAGTATATGATCTGTTAAGGTGGTGCCGAGCTGTAAACACTGTAGTGTTGAGACCAAGTTACCTGTTGTATCTTGATATAATTTTAGGATTATGTGGATAACTGCTCTGGTGCTGATTGGAGTGGCTTGTTAGATTTTATAACCTTGTTGTCAACAATGATATAATAGTCTGCGACTACAAAACAACAAAGCCAAAAGATCATGTTTGCCTTATATTTAAGCAGCAGAGAACCTCACAGATTTCAGTCAGAGAGTTCAATAGACTAAATAACTGCAGAAACAGAGGACATATTTTCCCCAACACTATAAAACCCCATTCTACCGTGCCAAGATTTTATAACAATAAGATGACCATTTGTAGCACTTTTTTGTACTGGTTGATCTGTGAGTCAGAATGAATGTAAACAAACCCAGAAAATAGTCAATAAAAAAATAGAACATGCTTTCTCATTCATTTCCACTAGACCCTGGAGATCTCAACATCTTCACTGTCATTTTGACATGCTAAATCTAAACTACTCTCCCCAAATTTGGGAGCCACAAATACATAAAAAGCGAGATTACTAAAGTCTGATGCAGCTAAATTCCCAAACTTGTTCTCAAGAACTGAATCAAATCAGTCTTCCACTCTTAGGAGTCTCATGGCAAGAACTAAGCTACCAAAGGTTCTTCAAGGTGAAATGCTCTTAACCTACAAGTCTGCTGTCGTGTTTATGTGTATTAGTTTAAGATGGTGGGTAAAGTAATAAACAATTTTAATGATAGTGCAGAGTGCTTTGTGTGATATCTACATGTGTTTTGAAATGCACAGTGTGTGTGAAGATATTTGGATCATGTTTGGCCTTCACTTCTGAGGCATGTATGTTCCACTGGAGCAAATTATTATAACATTTTAATACCTGAATACTCAACCTGAGTAATTTTGAATATGATTTTTTTAGTATTAATGTGACCTTTGTGAATATTTGTATAAGTATTTATGGGTCCAACAGACTTTAACAAGGGAGATTTACTGTAAACCAAATCGACACAGCTGGGAGAAGCATAGCAGTCTTTCTGGGATTTTTTTCCCAGAAAGAATTCCCTGGAATGATTTCAAGACCTCAAAAGTGTTCTGAGGGCAACAAGGGTGTAAAACAGTACTCCTAATACTTGGTGGATTTGTAAATAATACATTTGTATTATTTAATCTTAAACTTTTATAATTTAACCCTCAATCAAGTCTGCATGGAAGAGATGCAGCATTGGCTAATTACTGGCATTAAATGAAGATATGCAGCACATAGTCTGTAACACCCTGTGATGTGTGTATGTGTGTGTGTAAGTGAGAGAGAGAGATAGAGAGAGAGAGAGAGAGAGAGAGAGAGAGAGAGAGAGAGAGAGTGAAATGTACTTTAGGGAGGGTCTTTGGCACACAGGATAAGTATCAAAGACAGGAGCCACTGAGCTTTACTAATTCCTCCAGTCTCTCCTTGCCTTACCTCACACTCTAGAGGACGCATCGCTACATCAAACAGGTGATTTTTCTGCTTTTTTCTTATTAAGCAATTACCTGTTTTCTATTTTTATGACTTTACCAAGATCTTGATATAATGTAATATACACAACCGTGAGGTGTACTAAAATTTATTATACTAATACTATGTTTTATTTATAAAGCACCTTTCCAGAGCTCAAGGTCATAGTGAAGTATTAAGTTGTGAAATATGTGTGTCATTGTCCATCTGAAATGGCAAAGACTTTAATGATTATTGTGGTGTAAGTTAAATTTGCACATTTTGTGATGGAGAGTCCTTATAATGGGTTTCCTTAAAATTAGAGACTGAAGTATTAACAAAAGAAAGAACTATGTCAAAGTATACTTGTGAATTGGTAAAACGTTCAGACAACATTAGCAGTTTGTTTAAGCGGTTATGGCATCAGCTAGTGCAAGACATCATTGTTAACAACATTAGAATCATGTGATAACCCCATCAAACGGAATTATTGCATCATCTCCGAAAACAAACAAACAAAAACGTCATTGCTTAACCTTTATCCGTCCTGTTTCCAAGATGTACGGTATGTCACAGTTTATTCTTTTGCACATTAGAGATGCCTAGAAACAAGGTGCCAAGAAACCAGAGGGATACAGTTCAAACAGTATGCTGGAGGAATGGTGGAAGGGATGGATGCTCTATGTGGGTGGGTGATAGGAGAGAGCGGGCTGCGTGTTGTGGAACATCAGGAGGGAGAGGGAGCGTGTGAAAGACAGATGGTCTCTCAGTGGAGTCGTTCCTATTTCTCTCCCCGGTACTTGGTCCCTCCTGGATGCTGCTTCCCTCTGCTGACAGCGATCCAACATGGTACCTGACGATGGCCTCTTTCTCCTGCCTAGATCCCCCTCCTCCTCCCCCCGCTCAGAAAACTACCTGCTGGTTGAGAAGGCAGCATACCTGCTTGCTGAGAGCTCCCTCTAATCTCACTCTCCTTTTCCCTCCTTTCTGCAGATCGACCAAGGATGGATTTTTATTTCAGTTTTAAGATGCCTCTAGATGTCTTTGTCCTTGATATTCCGCAGATATTGTAACAAACCACGACGGAAGTGAGAGTAGAAGCCCTGTTGAAAGGTGCTATTAAAGAGAAAGTCTAAGAGAGAAGGAAAGACGCAGAAGGAGATTTGTGGTGACTTGTCTCATTTTTGCCCCTTAATCCTTTTGACTCTTGATTGTTGAAGGCCAGCATATTCAAGAAATCGATATACGTAATCATCTAAACGCACCATACAAGATCTTCACCAAAAGAGAACATGCCGGTAGTGTTAGGTTGTGGACCAGTTGGAGTTCCCGTTCTGCTCCTAGGGCTGTTTCTGCTGTGGGGCCCTCTAGTGGCCAGGAGCCAGAATGACACAGAGCCCATAGTACTGGAGGGGAAATGTCTAGTGGTCTGTGACTCCACACCATCGTCAGAACCAGCAAATAATGCACTGGGCATGTCTGTGCGCTCCGGCACTGGTCGTGTGGCTTTCTCAGCCACTCGCCAAACCAACCATGAACCCACAGACATGAGCAATCGTACCATGATCATCTACTTTGACCAGGTAAACCGAAAAATCAGCAGAACAGTCCATCCATAAAACTCATCAGCCATTTTTTTTGTGTATGTGCTGTACGCTGCATTTGAATTACAGCTTAATCTTCTCTACAGATCTTGGTGAATGTAGGTGGCCATTTTGATCAAGAAAGCAGTGTCTTCTTAGCTCCAAGGAGGGGAGTGTACAGTTTCAACTTCCATGTAGTGAAAGCTTACAACAGGCAAACCATACAGGTATGTCCTAATGTACCAACAAGGCAATAGCACCCCAGGAATGCATGGTGATTATACATACGCATTACATTCAGAAAACATACCAATTCCTCCCGGTGTTCGTCTCATACAGGTGAGCTTGATGCTCAATGGATGGCCAATGATTTCCGCCTTTGCTGGAGACCAGGATGTAACCCGAGAGGCTGCAACCAATGCCGGCTTAGTGATCATGGAGAGGGGAGATAAGGCCTATCTGAAACTGGAGCGGGGCAACCTGATGGGTGGATGGAAGTACTCCACCTTCTCTGGCTTCCTCGTCTTCCCCTTGTAAACAGTCAGAAAGCGTGGACAGACGGCCAGGGCAGTAGCAGGGCAACTAGACTGGTTGGGGCTGGTTTTTCATACACAGAGAAAACTTTCCAACCATGGACCAAAAAGGACTTTCAGTAGAAAGTCCTTTTTGACATGTAACATGTCCATGAATAGTTTAAATATTTGTTTGGAAAACCAGCCCAAAGAATATTTCTGAGATTTGTGATGCAAACTACAGTATCAGGCATTGTTTAAGTTCCGTTCTTCCTATTTTTAAAATACAGTTCTACAAGATAATGGAAACATATAGAAATGAATTTAATTTAAAAAAGAGTTAAAGTTTAAATGATAAATATTAAATAAAATAAATGAAGATTAAATAGATTAATTTGAATGTGTTTTTGTTATGTTCCACAGAAGGTGAACTAATGTGTAGTTTAATAGGAACCAAACTCTCATTTTTGGAGTCACTAGACTTTTCACATGGTGTAACAAGTGGCACTGTGTTAAAATATTTCAAACATATGTTCATTTCCACTTCACTTACATATTTGGCTTCTAAAAAAAAGCTTGGAAATATTCCCAACAGTCGCGATATGAGTTTGATGAAGCATTATTTCCTCTTACAAAGTTGTGTTCCTTTTCTTCTACACTTTATTCCACTGTGGCCTGCCTTTTGAAACAAATGTATTACGTTTGTATTTAACAAAATGATTAAATGAAACTAATTATTTAAACATCAATTTTCCTTTTCTTTCAAGCCGGAGAGGTGTCATAAAATGCCCAACTGAGTGTTTGTTAGAACGTGGAGCTGTTTCTCCATATCCATTTTGCCTAGGCTTTCTTTTAGAAGCACATTAAACAACACAGTGACTATTTATAAAAATATAGCTCGCTGAATCAGAGTTAGCATGACTGAACAGAAATCAGCAAAGATAGCAGTGCTAGCATAATGGAAAACACAACTTAAGAGTGCCACCGGTCGCGAGCAGGCAGATGGAGCTTCTGGCAGGACCGTGCTCGCGCCTGTGCTGGCCTCCTATGGACCCAGCAGGGTGCGCTGTCACAGTCGTTTTTTTACGCCGAATTGGTTCAAACCCACACTTGTAAATATACACCATGTGTCTGTATCTTCACCTTTTCTTTTCTCACACACAGGTCTAATTTAAAATGTGCTAATATAATAAAGTATAATAAAGCTATGGAAAATCTATAAAAAGTAACCTCTTGAAGTATGACTCCACTGCACGTTTAAACGGTTTTAGTGCGCTCCTGGTCTAACGTGTTCATTCAAAACGTGGGCAATGCATGTTAATTCTCTGATGAGTTATTTACTATCTGTAGGCCCTATTAGTTTAATCTAAACAGTCATCGCAGTAATGTGCATAGTAAAGCTCAGTTGATGACGTCATACAAGGCTATTTGAACATCATTCCTTTTCACCTCCGACATGTTGCGAAACGGAATTTAGATTCTACATTTGACATTAAGCAGTAGACAACAGTACAAACAGCGCCACAGTGTATTATAGCGCCACATATTATTAATACAGAAAACAGTGCGACCAGACAGTAAATATATTAATACATGGTGTAAACTATACATAACAGTATAAATAAACTATACAAATATCTATTGCAATCCATTCTATTCAAATAAATTTTAATAGACTACGACAAATAAATAGAGTAATAAAATATGACGTCTATGAAGAGACCCAGATGATTCCTGAAGAGACCCTGAGACAAACTAATAGATAGATAGATAGATAGATAGATAGATAGATAGATAGATAGATAGATAAAATGTATAATAAAATACATTTTTATATGGTCGCTTTAATACGTTTGATTTTAATATCAACAGTAACAATGCAATTTGTTAATTAAGTCGAAAGCTCAGTCTGGTACAAAAGACACAGTAGACTAAATTATAATAAAGTGTTTCTCCACATAGGTTCGGACGACATTAGGTTTTTTTTTTTTTTTTACCGTGTTACAGTATTTGACAGCCATTGTCGTAAATTCTAGCAAGCACGCTCGTGAAAAACCCCACTGCTACCGACTAGGCCGCATTTATTGCGAGTTCAACCAAACTACCTCCTCGACCGTTCTCGATTAACCTGTCCCGCCCAGTAATTCCGCAAACGAAAATGATGAGCATTTGATTAGACCAACCGAGCAGTTTAATATTGCCGGCCCCTTACATTGCTGTCCAATCAGCATAAGGCGGATGAGAATAGGGGACGCACCATTGACGTTCAGCTTGGCAAGAAAGATAGTTCCTGCTCTACGCTGGTCGTTTCCTGTAATCGTACAGTGTTGTGAGACGGAGAAAGCCATGTGTGTCGATGCAAAGGTAAATTTAGTACCCCGAAATTACAACAGAGAAAGTTAGGCAAGTGGATCGTAACGTTTTAGTGGTTATTTTACCAGAAAAAACGACCTCGCTCAGTCGAAACAGCTTTGCGGCCTTGTCCATGTCTATACGTACTCGGGCTATGCTTTTGTAGCACGTTGCCTTTGGTTTGGTCCGGTTTGTTGATGAGAGAGATTGAAAGAGCCCGAATGAGTGGTGAAAGTAAAATGATAGAGAATTATATTTTACATCAACGATTCACAAAAACATAAGTAATCTGCTACACTTTTCTTGTACATACAGCAGTATATATGGCCACTGGATGTAGCTAGGATAGCTAACATTAACAGGTTTGAGCATATTGTACGTTTAGCAACAGTGCCGATTCAGGAGTTTTAGCTTGGCATCTTAGCTCCTTCTAACGTACCGTAGCTCTATTATTTTGAAACACAGATGAATAAAATGTTCTTTATTTAAAGGTTTACTACATGTTCCGTTCAGTTAAATGGCGCATCACTGTTCTCTCATTGATTTGTCATTGGAATTCTTCAATGATTTCATTATGTCCAGGTAGTCATGAAGCAAGTTAACCTATGTCTGCTTTGTCCCAAGTATTTTTTCTGGATTATGCTGCATGCAAACATTTATTCTCAAATGGCTGTTTTGTAATGTATGTAGTTTATTTTAAATGTTCCATTTGAAATGTTTACTTGCCTGTTGTTTTCCGCTCTCCAACAGAATCTCTCTTATTTTGTTTAGGGCATCAAGGGACGTTCTTGTTGAAGGGCACTGTAGTCTTCAGCCCAGAGAGTGAAGAAAGTAGTGGTTTCAGTGAGTAAAGGGCAGGAACGAGGGTGGGGTGGGCAGGAGAACCCACTACTCTTTTGCCTCTCTCCTGGTCCTCGCACTGTCCATCAAACATCTACCTTACATCTACTCCTTATGAGACGGGTGTAAATGACTTCAGAACTTTATTCACCATAGGAACTTGAATGTAAGTACATTGCAACATGTGTTACTGAATACATTTAAATTTGTGATTTTGACTTCTAAATAACCTCTTTTTCTTTCTCTGTTTTCTTGGTTATCTGTTCATGGAAATCTTCTTAACTGGTGGACAGTTTGTTTAACACTGCTGTCTGAGGTGTTTCCCCCCCTCCTTTGCATTCCTGTTTTTCCACAAACTGTTGATCACAAGATGGCGGATCCCATTATGGACCTATTTGATGACACACCACTGTTTAATCTGGATGCCCTTCCAGAAGATGCCTTTTCTCAGGGCTCTTCAGACCCTGTTGAAGAGGCCCTGAAGTTGGCGCTGGGCCAAGTGGATCCCCCAATGGATCCAGCATCAGATCCCAGCGTAGCTGTCCTCAGTGACCCTGTCCCAGCTGTTCTGCCAGTTCAGGCACCCATCACGACGACTGTCTCTACCATACCTCTTCAGACACAGCAGGCCAGTCAGGTGTCTCTCACCCAGGCAGTGAGCACCCCAGCTTCGGTTACCATTCAGACAGTGCCTCAGTCCTCCGTCCCCGTGGCCAGTAGCGTTAGCGGTTCAACCGCGGTTTTGCTCAGTTCCCCATTGGCTGTTCCAGTGTCAGGGGCTCAGGTCACCCAACAGCATCCTGCCCCACAGGCAGCTGGCCAGACAGCCCCTAAAATCGTGATCCTGAAGGGCCCTCAGGGTCAGGCGCAGGTGCTACAGAGCGTCACAGGCCCTGCAGGCTCCCCCGGGAAGCTCACCATTGCCAGAGTTCTGACGGGGACACCTATTAGGCCGGGAATGTCCATTGTCTCAGGGGGCACGGTATTAAATACCACGCAGTCTGCAGCAGGACAGGTGAAGATGGGGACAGGCGTCCAGAGGCTGGTGCAGACCCCCAACGGGCCCGTCAAGCAGGTGCTGCTGACGTCCCTGCCCCAGTCCCAGGTCCAGATACCAGCGCAGCTAACACAGGCGCAGCTGACACAGTTGCCGCTGCAGGCCCAGCCCGCCCAGGCCCAGACCCCCGTGCAGACACAGGCCCAAATGCAGGTGGCCACCACGGCTGGAGGAGCGACGGCCGTCCGACCCCAGGGTGTCACTCTGTCGACGGTACCTCAGCAGGTCAGTCTGGTAACACACACCCCTGTCCAGTGAGTCTTGGGCACCACTGTAATGCATCATGTGTAACTGTAATAATCCTGTATGTAGCTCAGCAGGGTTAGTGAGGGGTAGGGTTTGAACATATGTTTATGAGTGAACTTGGGAATCCTCAGGTTGGCGTTGGGAGTGGTGGGTCTTGGTATGCATCAAATTCTGTCCTTCTACTGGTGCAATGGGCTTTACTGAGTTGAAATAGGCTAATGACTGATGGGTATGGACTTATTTCTCTAAAACATTTCCTTTTCTGAAAAGACTAATTAGGGTTCCCATGTCAACCATGACCCCCATGTCAGTTTTTCAGGACATCAGAGTTTCAACAGAGATCATTCTTTTGCTGAATATGTGCCTTTTGGTTTGGTGAGGGAGGCACAGCTAGTTTATTGCAACAGGGAGTGTAGATAGCTTACCAGTCAGCGGCAACTTGGCCCAGTCAGATGTGTTTTAGTATTTATTTCTTGGTAGTTTTTGACCTCATCAGAGTTAACAGTAGTGCTGTTATTCCCCACTAAATCTCAAACTTCACGGCCAATTCAGAAAAGTCGACCTGACTGTGTACATCATGTATAAACAATTTGACTGCTAGTGTTTCAGTTCAGATGAACCATTTGCATGACCTTTAACCCAGTGGTATCCACAAAATATCTGAATATTTCTGCCAAATGACTGGTCTAGATTCCTGTCTACACTTCAGAAAGTAGAATGGGCCTAAATCACATGACTCCTAATGGCATTTATGTTGTTTCTAAAATCGCCTGCGATGTTTCCAGAAAGTAAATGTTGGTCATGCATTTGATAGTTACTTTCTAATTGAAAGTGATGTGATGTGTGTTTGTAAATTAGGTTAGGATCTTTGGGGGGGGGGGGCAAACAATGTTGAGTTTGTGTACTGTGTGGTGATTTGATCTCTCTTATCAAAGATATAAATATAATTCATTCCTGTTAATTCTATAATATAAGGAGATTCAGGAAAGGGAAAAAGTCTAGTTGCAGTAGGTCATGTAAGAATACCTTACATGCCATTATTAATGTATGAAGTTAAATTGAAAACTTTAACACTATGTTCTACATCGCATATGTTGCGTTAATGCACATGTTTAAAAGAACAGTAATGAATGAGGGTAAAGCTCCCTATTCACCTGTTTATCTTCCTGGAAACACGTCTGGCCTTTTGGGACTTGGTAACCCAGAGCAGCTGATGTTGCAAGACGAAGTTGTACTTTTGGAGGACCTCAATACACGAATGTGCTGCGCATGCAAAGTTTCTGGAGAGGCTTCGCAACGCTGCCAAATGAACAATAGATAAACGTGTAGGCTACTTTTATAACAGCTGATTGGGTTTAATGCTGACGGACATAGTAGCAAAATAATTGCATAATAATAGCATAACGTAATAAAGTAACTTTCTAATACTGAAGATTAGATTTTAAAATTAGGGTTTTTTGGGGGGGGGGGGGTTGACAGTTAAAATGCACCAGACTTATTGAAGTGCAGTGCTAAGATTAGAATTATTTGTTTTGTAAATTTGAACGTGTAGAAATCGTTTCATGGTTCCGTCGTTGCATTTCAATGAATTGCATGTTTTGCAACATGTTGAAATGCATCTAGAGCCTTTAGGGCTTACATAAGCAGCCTGGATGCTCTGAATATATGTTACCTTGGAATTTAAATCTCACTGATTTTCCTTTTTACCCCTGCATCAGTACATTTAATCAGCATAGGCCTGTTGAACAGTTATTACTAATATGCAGACAAAGTGAAACATGGAAGCTAAATACATTATAGATTATTTAAATACGCCATACATGTGTGACAGGCTTCCTGTGGGCCATGGTTCAGATATGAGGGAACGTTTCAAAAGACTGTATTGACAAGTATACCATGACAGAATGATGAGCTTGCTGTGTGGACAGTAATCCTTGAAGGTATTATCACGCAGTAGGCCACACGGTCTAGACATTCTCAACCATCACCCAGCAGGGATCAATGGTGTTATTACTAGTGTAATACAACATAGTTGTTGGATGTGTTTGAACTGCACCCAGAGCGGGAAGATGATGCACACGAAGTCCTTTTGTCCTGGGTGTTTCCGAAACATCCAGATGAAATCGATGACCTGGTCCATCTTCTGATTACGCAGAACGTCAGCCAGTTCAACTTCAGAGTTTACGAATCTAGAAACTTAACAGTCCATCTTTGTCTTGCCAACACTTGCTTGCTCGACCTCAACAACCAGTAACGGCGTTACCCTTTTACTAGATGGTGTTCTTTTTCAGGGTGGTGTAGTTGGTTTAGATGAGGATCTCATTAAAGGCTGGGATTGTGTTTTGCATTGGTACAAAAAAAAAAAAACCCCACATTTGATGTAGTTGCCTCATCAATCTCATCTTGGTAGTTTCATCAAGTGCTAAACGAGTGGCAATTACAAACGCATGCACAAGTGTTACTAAAACACATGCATTACTAGGAAAGCAACAGCAAACGCACACCGGGTTTCAGCAGGTGTGTTGCATGGTTATTGATTTACATTTCTGTTTGTTTGATCTCCCCCCAGCCATTGATATGTACATAATTGCAAAGGCTCACTCACGTTTTTATGACGGCTGCAGTGTTCATAGGACAGTCCAGACGAAGCACAGACATGCGCTCCACCAGAACTGTGGCCTATAGAATCACACTGTGGTTTTCTGTACATCACCATCACTGTGGTTTTTTTTGTTGTTGTTGTTGGGTTTTTTTTTCTTCCTCCTCGGAGTATGTTTAGTATCGATTATATGCTGATAGAAAATAAGTTTTGTTCTCAGAGAAGATGGAACTTTAGAGACTGTAATATTTTAAGAGTAATGATACCTTATATTCATTTTAATGTATTTGTTACGTCAGTAAATTAAAGCACAAATGTTACAAGCCTTGCGCTTAGCAAGACCTGGCTCTCGGAGTTGAGTTCAGAGCATTTTTGGTTCTATTATGAGCAAAAGTGTGTGTGTGTGTGTGTGTGTGTGTGTGTGTGTGTGTGTGTGTGTGTGTGTGTGTGTGTGTGTGTGTGTGTG
>JAOXYF010000016.1:10694094-10713296 GCA_028565775.1 Sternarchorhynchus goeldii
CCCCCACCCCACCCCCCCCACCCCCCCCCCCCCCCCTTCCTTATATTCCTCATCTATTCGTAACACCCTTCTTCTCCAGTTGGGGTCGCTGGAGGGACATCCTCGCGCATGCTCGGTGTAAACGTCGCCTTGGCGAGAAGGACGTGGAGACCATCTGCAGGGTCATCCTGGTCTTCTGCCTGCTGCATTACCGTGGCGATGAGAACATTAAGAGCTTCATATGGGAGCTTATCACCCCTCCAGAGAACGGCCAGGAGCCCCACACACTTCTCAACCACTCTGGTAAGCGTGTGTGTTTGTTTGTTTATTTAGCTGTTGGAGCCATTTTGTTTGTTTGTTTGTTTGTTAGATCACACATCTTACCTTGTGGGGGTGAACGATCACCCCCGTGCTGACTGGCGACGGTTCAGTTGGTGTTTATCGCTATCCTACCTGAACAAGACGGCATGTTGATGGTTTTAAGTAATTAGACAAGGGAACGGAATAGATTGACATTTGTAGGTTGTTTTTGGCATGAAATCGATTTATTTTTATTTAAATATCCGACACTTGCGTTCTGTTCCCAGGTCTGTCCATTCCAGTGCCTCGTGGGAGGAAGGGTAAAAGGGTGAAGGCTCAGAGCTCGTTTGACGTGCAGAAGGCTGAGTGGATCCGCAAGTACAACCCAGATACGCTGCTGCTGGACGACAGCTACCGCAAGCACCTCAAACACCAGTGTAACAAGTACATATCCCACAAACATCACTGATAAACTGTACCAACTGTAATGAAATATGACTATAAATAACTTAACGTAATGTATTATTATTATTATAGCAAACAAAATGAGCAGATGCCGTGCTGAGTAGACTGTGTGCTTGTCTTCCTTAGCTGTGCTGAGATCAGTGTTACTCTGATACTGCTGCTCTCATGTGGTCGGGCTTATCTGTGGTGAGATTGATGTTACCCTGAGACTTCTGATGTGGCCCTAGATGTGCCCAGACCGTCTTTTTCTCCCTCAGTCTTGATTTGCTTAAGTGGATGTCCCTTGTTTATTAAATCTACCCAAACAGGCTACAGGTTCTGAGTTCTTCAGACTGCAGCCACTGCTGCAGTAACACACCAGTGCCACTGGAGGGCAGCAAACACACAGCAGAGGGAATAATGGTTAAATGCAAATACTTCGCAATGCCTGTGGCATAATTTCTTTCTCTCTCTCTCTCTCTCAGGGTCCTACTGCGAGTTCGCATGCTCTATTACCTGAAACAGGAGGTTATCGGAGAGCATGTGGACTCTGTACTGAGAGGAGCTGATGGCAGGTCTGAACCAGCAACTTAACATTTGACTTTGAGGCAGTCATTCATTCACAGAATATACACACACAAACACACACACGCTCGTCCTGTGTTCTATAGGGATGTGGATATCTGGTTGCCTGAGATGGAACAGCAGGATGTCCCGTCAGGCTGGTGGGATGCAGAAGCAGACCGCTGTTTGCTTATTGGTGTCTTCAAACACGGTCAGTGGGGTTGGGTGGTGGGGTTAATGTGCTTATCCCCTGCACAAACATGGTTGGCCATGACCACTTTGAATTGGCAACAGGACTTTTTTTTTTATGTTATTGAGCATAGTTAGGCGATGCCACTGAACGTAAAACAGTGATGGTGTTATTAAAGTCTGTAATTAAAGTCTGCTGTGTATTCAGTAGTAAATGCAGAGGGAAGGACATGCAGGATTGTACAAACACATGGTGGTTTAAATGTTTGTTTTTGACCCTTTTTTTTTGGGTGGTGGTGGTGGTGGTGTTAGGATATGAGATGTACACTACCATGCGTGCCGACCCCTGCCTGTGTTTCCTGGAGCGATGTGGTCGCCCTGACGACCAGGACATAAAGGCAGAGCAGCACTCGGCCGATCCCGATCTAGGAGACGGGTAAGTCGGGCTTCCACTGCAACGCGTCCCCCGCCCATCCCTGCATGATCCAGCCCCTCAGGAGTGGTCCGGAAACCCCCCTGAACCTGAACACCAGCTTTGTGTGTTTTGGTTCCACAGAGGAGACTATGACAAGTACTCGGAGGACCCAGAGTTCAAACCCATCACGCGCTACAACAAAGACATGTATGAAGAGGTAAGCCAGACGGGTCAGCTGAACAGACGGGCGTGTGGCCCAGTGATGGTTCCTCTGCCCTCAGCAGGCACCATCCTACCGCCGCACGCAAGATCTTTACGTGGAAGCAGATGTAGTTTGTGGGCCGTCAGTAAAAAAATCAGTTGATGTATCTTATCAAGTCGGATTTTTGCTTTCACTGGCATCTTTAGCATGTTTAAAACCTGTTATGTTTGGACGTTTTGGAATGGAAGCACTACTGAAAATCAGTTACTTGGGAGCTATTTACTTTTGGCTGATTCCTTACTTTAAGTCCTGGTTATAAGAATATTCACTTAATATTAGTGTGTGTGTTATTGGTATTGTATAGACTGATCTCCTGCTACCACAAACATTTTTTTATAGTAAATGAAATGTTTGTATTTATTTTCAGATGTAATTTTTCAATGTAATTTTATCAATCCTGTCAGAGTACATGCATCAGAGTGTGCAGGGCAGTGTTTACGTGCTGGTATGGAGGGTTTAGCAGACAGCACCTGAGTGCTGAGGTCACTGTTGTCATGACAAGAGCAAGACATTGACGGCTACGAGGTAATAAGCAAAAGAACATGGCAGCTGACCAATCGCATCACACCAAACGCGAGTGTGGGTGTGTCTTTTTAGGCAGACTCCCGGCACATGGATGATATCTGCGTGGAGGATCCCTCCACCCCATCGGAAGTGCCCGTCTCTGGCACGGGCGGGGCGTGCTATTGGCCGACCAGCTCGTCCCTCACGGCCAGGCTGCGGCGCCTGATCACGGCGTACCAGCGGAGCTACCGGCGGGAGCAGCTCAAGATGGAGGCGGCGGAGAAGGGAGATCGCCGGCGGCGACGCTGTGAGCAGGCCACCAAGCTCAAGGAGATTGCGAGGCAGGAGAGGCAGCAGAGGCAGGCGCTCGGATTTGATTGGCTCTTCCGAACTATCCGCTAGAGTGTCTTGTCTGCCTCCACCCGTTGACCGTGTCGGCGCTTTGGGTTCCAGGTGGACGCGGCGAGAGGAGTGCGACTTCTACCGGGTGGTGTCCACGTTCGGGGTGGAGCGGATCAAGACCGAGGCCGGAGTTCGGGACCGGGCGGAGACCGAGCTGGACTGGGCCCGCTTCCGCACGTTTGCGCGGCTGGATAAGAAAACGGATGAGAGTCTGACGCGCTACTTCCGCGGCTTCGTGTCCATGTGCCGGCGTGTGTGTCACCTGCGCCCGTCCCGCGACGAAGGTGCAGGAGGAGGCCGTTCTCCGCCCTGTTTTGATCCGCGTTAAACGAAGACGGTGTCTGACGTTTGTTTGTTTTTTCTTTACCCTCTGCTTTTCCCAGAATCCCAAGACCTGTCCCAGTCTCTCGCTCCCATCACTGAGGAGCGTGCCTCCCGAACCCTCTACCGCATCAGCCTGCTGTGTCGCCTGCGAGAGCGGGTCCTCCCCCACCCATCCCTGGAGGAGCGGCTCCCGCTGGCCCCGCCCAGCTCCGACCTGCCCTGCTGGTGGAGCGCACCTCAGCATGACCGCGAGCTGCTCCTGGGCGTCGGTCGCCACGGCGTGAGTCGTACCGAACACTCCATCCTCGCCGACCCGCAGTTCTCCTTCAGCCGGGCTCGCCAAGAATACCTCCAGAACCAGCAGGTGGTACCGCCAGCGCAGCCTCCTCCCCACAGCCCTCTGCCGGAGCGGCTCGAGGCCGGGGAGGACCGTCCGGATGGCGAGGACCGGCTGCTGGGGGCGGAGGCGGTGTTGCGGTCGGACTCCCCCGCCGTGCCTCTCCCCCGCACCGAGGTCAAAGGGCAGGCGGCCTGGGGCTGGAAGAAGAGCCACGGCAGGAGCTCCAAGGGGAGGGACAGGAAGAGGGGCGAGGGGGGAGGTGCTCGGCCGTCGGATTCCGACTCGGACTCCGACTCGGAATCGTCTACCTCCTCACGTCGTTCCGGCAGCTCGGATGAGAGTGGAGACAGTGATGTGGAGAGAGAGCAGGGTGAGAGAACTGCTCTTAACTACCAGCGTGCGCTTACTCGGCCAAATTTGTCATTATTTAGGTTTCTCTTCCTCATGGAAATAGCAGTAGCAGACTGCTAGCTTTCTGAGCTGTAGTTTACAGTTGAGTTTATGAGGGGAGGTGAATTCTGCATTTTAAAAAGTATTAATACAAATACAGATCTTGGCTTTGAAATAAAAGAACCAGTTCATTCCTTTTTCCTACTGGCAGTTAATACATTTTGATAGGTGCCTTATCCATGACAACCAACAAAACTGCAGAAACTTTATTAATAATAATTTTTTCCCTTTTTTTTAAATTCAGCAGCTCTTAAGATGTGTGACGTGGATGAAGAGAACAGCACCCTGTCCTTCACTCCATCTCAAGATGGTGGCCCCCCGGAGGCCCACAGTGACCCCCTCCGGGTGGACTGGCCTAAGGTACCGGGTTCCAGTCTGAAACTGTCCAAAAACCCGCCAGCTTGGTTTAATCTGTGTATTTATTACTAAATAAACAGCTTTTCCTGCCAATCGGAGGACGGTGTTGCTTACAGCAGTGCTGCTGCCTTTTCCAGGACCGTGTGTTGATAAATCGAGTGGATAACCTGTGCACCCTGGTCCTCACTGGGAACTGGCCCTCGGGGCGACGCTCAGCTGCCGACTCCCAGCTGAACCTGGCCTGCGACGACCAGGACCTCGGCCAAGACCTCACCTACACCCGTGTGTCCCGCCGGGGCAACAGCACCCTCTCTGGAGAGGCTGCAGACGGGCAGGATGCAGAGTTCACCGTCAAACTCCTGAAAGTGAGGATCGTGGTGCTGGATACTGGTGCTGGGACTTAAAAAAAAAAATCCCTTTTTCCCCCCTCTTTCATCTAAAAAAAACCCCCCAAAAAGACAAACAAACAAAAAACCTTTAATGAATTTCTCCTTTAGGAGGAGGGGCTGAAGCTGACCTTCTCAAAACAGGCTCTAATGCCCAATGGCGCAGCAGGAGAGGCGAGTGGTCACCGACGGCACAAAGACCAGGAGGTACGCGCAGATGTGGGACCGTACTGGACTCATACCACGACTACAGCCACATGAGCGCCTGGCATGTTCTCACTTGCTCTCTGTGTTAGTTGGCAGATTCAGAGGCAGTACTGCAGGCCCCTCGGAAAAGGGGTTTGCCGAATTGGCTCAAGGAAAACCCAGACTATGAGGTGGAGGGTGATATGCTGGAGGTGAGTTTGGGCAGTTGGGGCGGGGGGATGGGGGTGGCACTTCCCTCTTATGGGAAAGAGTGTTCTGGATTTCAGTTTTATGTCTGTAATTACTGAACAAGTATGTAAACCATGCGAGAAAAAGAGGCCCACCCTTGGGAAATGCACTGTCATCTGTTGTAGCAACTGCGGTCATAGTTACCATCTGTGTTCATAAAATGTTCTCTTTTTTTTTTTTTTTTTTTTTTTTTTTTTTTTTTTTTTTTTTTTTTTTTTTTTTTTTTGCTTTATGTTTTGCAACTGGTTCCATCACCCCCACCATGTGTACTCAACCAAAGTCATGTGTTTCATTTCCTCGATGCATGACAGCTGCTGGTGAACAGGACCAAGAGGAAGAGGAGGAGGAAGAGGACGGAGAAGGAAGGCGCACTCACTGGCGGTGAAAGGGTTAAAGTCGTGGACTTGAGGACAGGGAAAAAGGTTAGAAAGGTTAACTCGTACATGCCTTTGCAGGTTCATTTCGCAGTAGAGGCTGGACTGACGGAAGCATTACACTCCAGGCTGACATTTTTCCGTGTTTATTTCAGTAAATGGAAACGCATAGAAAATAATAGATGAACAGTTAATTCGGATGCATGAAGTGTTTGCTGGCGATGAATCGCACTGGCTTGCTTAATTTTCTGATTGTGGATCCATTGTTCAGTATGGAGGAGTGTATGGCCCTGCACTACAAGACTTGAAGGAGTACCTAGAGGAGAACCCTGACTACGCCGTAGCACCAGAATGGACCGACACTGTTCGTAACTCGGTTAGTCCTCCCGCCCTCTCTTCAGTGCTGAACAGTTCTGATCAGTGTTTATGGACTTGTAGTGCAATTCTCCATCTTCTGTCATGTATCCATGACAGCAGTGCGTCCAGTGATTCCAGAAGAACAGTGCCACCTTTTGTCCAAAATGAGCGTTTTAATTCAACGCTCAGAATTTTGTGCCTACCATTCACTGCTGTCGTTTCCTTAGGAAACCCATTTTTCTGCCTTATTTCAGATTATATAGTAGTATGTAATGGAAACCATAATGGATGCCATATATTATGGATGGAAAATCCAGAGGAATACAGCTGTTGGAACAGTTACTGGCATGCTCTTAGTAACTAGCTCACACATGTCTCATGCTTCTGTTCAAGGGGGCTGAATTGTCAGGCTTACCTTACCAAGACTTTGATCTAATGTTAGTTAGAGCACACATCTGATCATAACCAAAAACTGTGAAATAAATAACACTTAAGAATATGTGGCAGTTGTGTTTGTCATCTGACATTTTCTGTTTCACAGGGTTTCCTGCCAGAAGGTTTTTTCCACAGACTCCTGTCTCCGCACACTTCGGTCCCCAAGAAAAGCCAGCACTACTTTTCCAGTCCTCCTGCCCAGTGCGACCCCCTCCTGGGGGGAGGTGAGGGCGAAACACTGGTGTCTGACGGAGCTTACATGATGGATGATGAAGACCTGGACGCCGGTGACCTTGCTTCCTCTCGTCACTTCCTCACACCCACCTATGATGTGAAGATGGAGGCCGGTTCTCTTGACCTCGACAGAGCGGATGGCTTGTCGCAGGGCGGATACGATAGCTCAGATCGGGAGGCCATTTTGGATGATGTCATAATGGCGCCTAAAAATTCTGATTCTTCTTCAAGCTCAGAAGATTGACCAAGTCTCACTCGTTTGATGTAGTGCCCCCTGAGATCGACATTCTTTTATTATATTTACTCCCTAAACGCTCCCAAATTCATTCTTTTCTTCTTGTTTTTGAGGAATTATGGACAAATATTCAGCCTTTGCTCAATTGTCTTAGGTAGTTTTGATGACGGGCATCATTCAAAAAAAAAAAAAAAAAATGTACTCTGTACACCTCTTTGTCCCATTGTGCAAACTCCAAGCCCAGCAGATTCTAGCGTACGTCCTTCATGTCTGCCCGCCTGGCAGCCGGCGTTCCCTTCCTGTTCTGTGGCTGTGCAGAACCTCCCGTCTGGATCGTCTGTGGAACGTTGTGCTGAAGGGGTCTTATTTATACGCTGAGCTGAGCCCTGGTGGTACCTCAATCTCCTGACTGTGGCAACTCCGGTGCCCAGTTCACCAAGGGAAAAACAGGGCGTTCATAAACTGGGTGGGCTTTAGTTGTTGTTGTTGTTATTGTTGTTGTTGTTTTTTGGTTTTTTTTTTTAAGGGGGTGGGGCTAGGGTTAGACACTGAAACATGGACTGTTGGGTGTATTGTACAATGTAGAGTTGATGATATGCCTGCAATGATGCAAAAATTGAGTTTACTCCTGTTGGATGAATTGACTTCACATGTCTCTGTGATGTAAACATGAATAACAATATACCATGAAATCAGAAGTCTTGTGGTTCTTAGTTTTGTGGGTAAAGTATTTATTTTTTTAAAGGTTCAAATGACACTGTGCACAACTGTTTAAGGACTATTAACACACTAGCAATTGGCCTGGTATAACAATTGCGGTACTCATGATGGATGTTTGTGCTTGTTGCCAGCAGACCTATGTGAGCAAAAGAAGGTAAACTGATCAGTAACAACGTTTGAGTCATTTAGCCATGGCTTGTAATGTTTAGAGTTTTATACCTACATACTCAAAGGGCCAGTTTCCCAGACCACTCAAAAAGTAATATCTGCAACCTTTGGCACAATGTAGTCCATGATTAGATGTAATCAATGTCTGCAAAACTGGCCCACGTTAAATGTGTTTTGCCTGTGGAAGTAATAAGCCCCAGTACTCAAAGGAGTGATTGTGGATCAGTGAGTGAGTGGAAAGTAACGACTCTGAATCAAAGACCTCCAGCTTCATCCTGCTGCCTGCTACAGTGCCCTCTAGCTGCAGTGGTCAGAATGCAGCTCGTATGGTCATCTGACATGAATCTGATCTATACGTTATTCTACGTTAGTATTAAAAAAGGAGTACCAAGTGTGAAATTTCTTCTTTGACCTTCAAAGAACTGGAGGTTCCTTGAGTGACAGCATTCCAAAACCCACTTAAGATGTTCTAATTCATCATTAGGTACTTGATATTAATATATTCTTAGATGTTACTATAATTTTCCACCCTGATATGTTTTGTATATCTGAACTAGACATTCAAACGTGTATTAAAACAACACAAAGTTTAGTCACTTTTGAATAAATCAAATCTACAAAAGCTGTTTTGCTGTTTTATTTCAATGAAAATATCACACCACATGTCTACCCACACAAAACACCTACTAATATCATGTCCATCTGTCTTATAGGTAAAGTTTAAAGACCCACAGTTAACCATCCACCATGTTCTCCAATTCTCAGCTGTGGGACTACTGCTAACTGGTTGTTATTTGGGTGGCAGACCATTCTCCAAACAGCAACAACACTGGCACAAGTGGGTTTACTGGTAGGAGTGCATCAGACACAAACTGGGGGAGTTTCTTTTTTTTATTTGAATTTACAGGTGTCGTTGCTCAGTTTAGATAAACGCGTATAAATTGTGATAAATTCCGTTCATCTAGTGAGAGGCTAGTAATCAAGGATTATTTTTTCTCCTGTTTTTCCACTACATTTATAACACAGAGGGGAGGACAGATGGACTAATTCGCATCTGACCAACTGACATGAAGGTCTCAACTGTTAGCTCCAACCGTTAGTTCTAATTTAGGAACGGTTAGTGCAACTAATGGTCTTGCAACTTTTCTTGTGCCTCCACCTGGAATGTCATACAAACTTTAAGATGGACTTTGACTTTAGGTCTGGATGACTGAACTGGGATTAAATCTTTGTTAGACTTGCTCCACCAAGATCCTCAGTTAACGGATTTTCTGAAAGCAAGGGTCTTTAGCCTATTTCACATTTAAGCAAGTGCCTTGAGACTGGAATATTGAAATGCTCCTCTCTTATCAAGTCATCTTTATGAGAAAGTCCAGGTAAGTAATATTACTTATTACATCAGAAAAAAACGGACAGATGCTTTTCCCCTTAAGAAGAAGAAAAGTAAGATGTAGGAAACTCCCACATCTAGAACCCCTGAGTTCATGATATAACTGTATGTGCGCCTTAGAGAACATGCATATTTAATTTTTCTTTATTTTGTTCATTTTTGAGTTTGGTAAATTTAACGGCAACAGTGACATCAAATAGTTTAAAATTGAGAATATCTCAATTAGCATTTTGACTGGCCATGACCAGCCAAACTGTTAGTTTCTTATTAGAAGATTATGGGGATTTCTAGTCGTCACTGCCTGTAATTTTCCACAAGTTCTGTTCTTCTCCGAAATGCTCACACAAACTTTAGTATCTTATTTTACTCTTAGGCTCTACGTGAGTTGCCAGGGTAACCGCCATGGCCCTATCGTATTTTGAAAACGTCTGTTCTTGAATAACTATCTCTGCACAATAGTAGAACCCTCACTGCTCGCCCAATCTCTCACTCTCGCCCAATTCTCACTCTCTCTCGGTAGAAATGCCGAGAGTTTATCAATCTCTGTATTCGTTATCAATAAATGTATTCCATGTTTAACTTCATATTTGTTAGTTTGTTGTCTCACGGCACCACACCGATCAATATCACCAACGTGGCTACTTCTATTAAACTGACGTTTCATTTAGACACGAAAGACCGTCATACTTCTCATGCCGTCTGCTCTTTGCACTACGATTAGGACAATTCGGCAAAATAGCATAAACTTTCTCGCCTAGTGCAAGTAAGTCTTTTTTCGCAGAAGGTAAGTTTGGCGCGAGTTACAGAGTGCGTAATGACGTGTTTCAGGAAGGTCAGCAGAAACACCCCATCGGTTCCTAGATGACCACGTGGCTATGATCAGAGGGAAAACGCTGTAGCTTGGGTTCTGGTATTGTTTATCAGCTAGCAGCTCAGCCTGGGAAAGCTGACTTACGCACCATGTCTGATTCCGTTTCAAAATTTCAAGCCGAGGTAGCAGCCGTGATGGAGGTATTGTTGAAGGTGGCTGTCATAGAAATAACCAAAGTTTTCGAAGGCCGTTCTTTTCTTTCCAAAGACTGCACAGTCGATGGACAACCTAACATCCATGCGGACTTCGAATCTTTACCGACCGACCTCAAGGCCTATATGGAAGATGCTCTCAGAAACACTACAAACAAAACTGTTTCTAGCATCGGTGTGCAAGTAGATGAAACAACGCCAGTGGAGGCTCATGGTAAATCTGCTGTTTTATGTTTGTCAATTTCTTAAGACGTGAATGCCGTTGCAGATGAAAACGTAAACACTCTAGCAAACAAATGTATACATGCAGAAAGATTACTTGCTAGCTAGGGCATTTGCTATTTCTCCAATGTGGACCACCCAATAAATACTTTAGTAATTTAATTATCTGAAGGAGTCATTTATTATTTGTAGGATGCAGTTTTGTGCTAGCACCATTTTTCACTGCATACAAAAACTAATAAGACGACTGTGCTTTGGCTTTTGGTTGAGAAGTTGTTAGTGTTCTGATGGTGCAAACTTCCCCCACTTTTCAAATAAAGACATAACCAGGGAGCGAAGCAAGCTTTGGGTGCAAGCCCCTCAAATGGGGGAAGGGCTGGCCTCCACAGCAAACCCCTACACGGACCTTGTAGAGACTGTGGATTTGCAGTGCACCGTTGACCTTCCCTGCACTATCTTTAATGAAAAGGTAAGTGTGATGGCCTAGTATTTTAGGGTACCTCTAGCTAAACAGTTCCTTTACACCATTTCAAAGTGGAAACAACTAGAGGCGTGTGTAAGGAAATGTGCAGTTCTTTTCCCTGACAGTAGATTTGGCTTTTGAACATTTTTGTGAGTCCCATCGCATACTATTTAGTTATTGTCTTAAGTTTACTACAATGCAGAGCGAGACCGCTTATTAGTAAACAGCAACAGCGTGTAACCATTTTGGATTCCCATGATGGCTGGATAAGTGCGCTAGGGATCGTTAGAAGGATTTACCTTTCCACTTCCGGGAACTCTTGCTGGTTTCATATCCCGCCTCCTTTGAATTCTCATTGGTTGACAGTCAGACCTAATTATAATTCTTTCAAACTTGTTTGGAGAATAAATGAAGTGAAAACGCAATTTACTCTAAATTCGTAGTTTTTGAAAAATGTTTAATTTATAATTGTAATTTAAAAAACGTCTGATTTTTTTTTACAGAGCATAAATGGCAAATTGGTTTAAAATGATTTTAATTCGAATCATGTTCAGTATATATATACTTAAGGATTGTTCTAAGCATTGATTTTAGACTGAAAATGTGAATTGATGGTAACCTGGTAAAAACAAGCTTTGGCGTCACAAAGCATGGGTAGCAATTTCAGTCAAAGCCATTTATTTTATACAACTTCCACACATCACAAGCTTGTATAGGGCTTGTATTAGCAGTCAGACAAGAGTAACTTAAACTGTAGCAATCACATAATTGTCATGAAGTGAATGTTGTTCTGTAGATTAAGGGGGAGACAGAGGACGCCTTTACAATTTCGCCTGCATGGGTGGACATCCAGCAAGAAGAATTATCCAATCAGGAACATGGTAGGTACAGGCTAATTCTGTAATTTGGCAAATTAAAAAAAGTAATTCTAGTGTTCATTTTAATTTTTTTTTTTTTTTTTTTCCCCCCCACTGCTGTTAACCAAGTTAACTTGGTTTAAGATTACTGGGTTTGGCTGTGTTGAACATGGAATTCTGTTTACTGCTGGTTTCTGAGTGTGGTCGAATGCTAGTGGTGTCAAATTAAACCTGAAGAACTTTTGGCCAGCAGTAAATATCTGAACTTCATGTTTGGTCAGGTTTGGAGATTTCCTTATCTGAGGTCTTTCTGTGTCTTTTGAGATGGAGGCTAAGGACTGTAAGCAATGAACTTGTGTGTTTATGTTGCTTGTTTGTTGTGTTTTTACCTTTACGTTTGACACGGTCACCAGAAATCTTAGGTTCTTTGATTGGCACAGAAGGCACTGGAGTAGGAGTTGGTTAATTTTGTGTTGAAATTACCTTAGCGAAACTGAGGCAATCTTCAAGAAGCAAGACCTGCAATGCAATTTGGCATTTGAAAACCATACCCTTGACATTCTTGTTCAGTAGGGCGCTATGGAGTTAAACAAAAAAAGTCTGTGTTTGTTAATGTCTTTTGCATGTCTCTTACAGATGTTCCGGAACAATGTCCTGTTCTCCAAAGCTCTGTTCTGGAGCATGAACCTCATCTGTTCAGCATCGTGACCACAGACATTTCCACAGCAGAACATTCCAATCAGAGTTTGGACCATTCACACCCTGAAGTCCTTTCCCTTTTGGTTGTGGAAGAACCGACTAAAGTGGAGCCCATTGAGATGGCTTTAAGCATAGGAGAACAGGCTCATCTCGATTTAGAAAAGACACCGTGTGCGGCCCCGGCGGTGAACGCGTCCTGTTCCTTGACTGGGGTCAAGAAAGTGAAGCTCCAGGTCAACCAGACGCCCTTCGACTGCAAGATATTGCGTCCGTGTTCCGTGCAACTTGTGAACCTGCTGCTCAAATCGGGTCCAAAAAAGAGAATGAACTGCGTCTGTTCCAGCGAGATAGGCTTCAAAGACCTCCGATCCCACCAGGGTCCCCACACGGGCCGCCGCCTGTGTTGCTTCACCGCGTGCGGGAACGGCGTGTGGCGTCTGCATGCCGGCCCTGCCCCAGTCCCTGCGCCCGGCCGCGCGTATGCCTGCAAGATCTGCAGCAAGACGTTCAAACGGAGGAAGATCCTCAGGAGGCACTGCCGTTTCCACACAGGGGAGAAGCCTTACTCGTGCCCTGACTGCAACAAAACGTTTGCCCTGCGGAAAAGCCTGCGCCGGCATGAGAGGTTCCACTCGGGGGAGAGGCCGCATGCCTGCCCTCGGTGTGGCAAGACCTTCCGCCTGCGGGACAATCTGAAAGCCCACCAGCGCTTTCATACAGGGGAAAAGCCCTTCACATGCGGCTTGTGCTCGAAAGGTTTCAGGATCTATAAGAATCTGCAGAAACACAGTGTAGTTCACTCCCTGCCCGGGAGTTAAAATTTCATCAAATAACCAGGCAGTAGTGGCCTGCTGCTGTACACAAAAATGAAACGTTGCTCGTCTACTGATCAATATTTAGAAGATTAGCAACAGTGTCATTAAAGGAGTTTGTAAATCAGGGAAATTTTGAAGGTGTTTCATAGCATCTGCCATTACACTGATTATGGTGAAGATGTATTGTGTAGTTTGCCATAGTGTCTCGTGGGCATTTATAGTGGAGGCCTGATTTACAATTCCTATATATTTAGACTATATGAGTGTTCTTACGGAAGACAAAGTGGAATTTGTCAGAGTGGCCATCTGTGTTTAATAAGAGGTAGACTTGAAAACTTAGGAGCTGAAAGACTTGAAAACTATAAGTCAGTGAAAAGCAGAGAAGGTGTATTGCCACTTTTCAGTATATGCTGATTTTGGGTATATGTACCTACAAGATTGGTAAGTTGTTTAATGGCCATTGAATGACATTAATGGTTTATTCAACAGTGATCTCCTCCCATCTGAATTCAAATTTGGGTAAAATGGAAAAACTCCTCCAAACTGTAAATGCATACGGTCTGGTGAGAGGTGGGAAAAAAAGCTTAGAATCTATTATTAATAGAGTCGGTGCGTTAAAGTCAACGCACAGTTTGCATAAGCTTTCATTACTTATGTGCTGTGTTGGTCTAATTGCACTGGTGTAGGAGACGAATAAGCAAAATTCTTGACTGGTCAGAGGCGTTTGCAGCTAGTGTGAAATTTTATACATTTTCTTTGAGCCAACCTGTTTTAGAATATCTAGTGATGAAATGTAGGGCGTGATTTTTTTTTATAACATTTTATTTGATATGTCTGATATATATTTACTAATGCCTTTGTCATAGTAAAATAAACAAACATTAGACCATCACTACATCCCAGCCATGTGCCTCCTCAGCACAGTAGAAGTACCACCGACATTCTCTGTTGCATTTTAGGACACCCTCCCCCCCCCCTCTCAAAAAAAAAAATTGTCTTTTGGTCATGAATGCTGTGGGCTTCACTTTGAACCTGCATGTTGTTGATTTAAGAAATGCAAACATTACATATTAAGAAATGTAAATATTACACCAAACTAGGTTTGGTTTGACTACTAGATTTAGTTTCTCTGACTACTATATTTACGTGTTTTTCTTTGTTGTTTGATACTGGGGCTTTTTTTTTTCTGTCACACAGTTGATGTTTTTTCTCCACCTTTTTACTTTGAACTTCTACGATTACATTTTGTTTTTAAAATACGGTTTATGTTTTGAGAAACTGGCTGTGAGAGAGGGGTTGTTGAGTAAAGGAGCCATTGCGAACCCAGAGAAAAGTGCTTCATACCTGACTGATTTCCGTTGGCACGGAAACAGGAGAGCAGAGTCTGCACTGTTAATTATGGTTGCGCCATGCTGTCCAATTTTAATTGGGTCTGTATTTAAACATCCATTTCTTAACCCGCCCAGACCCACTGTCAAGAACATGACCTGATCGCTGGAAGGCTTGTCCTGCACTCCCTCCCTCCCTCACAAGGGCTTGTCTTGTATGTGCGAACAACGCATGAATGTAACGAATTGCATTTCCTCACTTTTAACATAACAAGGCAACCTCAGTGCTTTAAATTACTGTAGGTGCAGTGTGTTCATGGAAATACATGTCTTTAAAAAGGTAGCTAATGTTTATTTTGCAAGTTTGGGCAAATCACCTTCCGAAACTTTGATCCTGATGCATATAAATGCAACTTTATCCATTAGGTTAGTGAGACCATTAGACAAGTTTGATTTGTAGAAGTATTTAGAACTTATTGCATATAATAAAAATGGTTCAGATTGTTACCAATTACACATTACAAAACAGGCTGCTGTTCATTGTTTTCCATTTGGTTAACTAATGCATTGGTTTCTTTATCCTCTGACCCAGGGTCAGTTTGTGTGTAAAACATGGGCTCATCAAATTGAGGGCCCAGTTTTTTAGACGTTCTCTGGTAGACATAAGCCAGTCCAGCCAAGATCCCCAGTGCTGCCATCACCACAAGCACAGACACTCCAATATATATTCTCTGCTTCTTCGGTTCATCCACAGCAGAATCTGAGAGTTCAGCAATAATATTTACATTAGAGTACATAATGATTAAAAAAAAAAATCTTGTCATATACTTGGGATACTATGTACCTATGTATTTGTTTTGCATTTTTAAATCATGATTTCAAACACACTGCCAACACACAACATTGTGGTCAAAGACCTAATTACCACATATGCAAATGATTTTTTTTGCATATGCAGTTCTATAGGCTTCTTAAAATATTCACAGTATTTCTGTCATGTTATTACCTGTGTATGTCATTTTGTTGACTGAATTTGTATCTGCAATTAAACAGAAAAATTAATTAGCTAATTAGTTTTGTACTAATTTTAACCCTAGTGTGTTGAAGAATGGAAAAACAATGAAGCTAAAACAGAATAGATTCATGGATGTTTACCATCATCCTCAAACTATCCAAACAGAACTTAAAATGGAAACCAGTAGCAGGAATTTGAACAGGTGAAAGCTGTGCAAGGGTAAACAGGATGTGATCTTAGCAAACCATTATAGTTTTACATAGAGTCCCGCCCACTCACTTATTAGAAGTCTTCATAGAATTCACTTCACAGATATACACCTTCCTTTTATCCAGTATTATTATTAAGGATAAGACATCAAATATCCTGCCCTAAACCATTAAAGTTTCACGTAAGGCCCAGCCATCTGACTGCACTCAATCAACACATTCAACTAACTACCTCACAAACTCTTCGCTAATTGGCTCCTCCCTTCACTGGTGTTTGACTGAATTAAAACCCTAGACACCTCCAGAACAGTGAGGTCCATCATCCCAGGCTCACACCACTCACTTTTAAACCGCTAACCATAAACAATCATAAAATTACACTGTACAAATAAAGGAGCTAATGACACAAGATGTCATGACATCATAAATCCTGCAAAACCACTGGTCCGTTCACACTTCATTTGCATGTCTCTCCCAGCTCTGACTGGAAATTTACTCCAGTGCAGTTTGCGAGTACCTTTGGCTGCTTTGCAGATGAATGGGAGATGCTGTTGACAATGCCTTTTACTCCACTGTGTGGAAAGGACCGATATGGACACACACAAATTGTCTTCAGAAGAGTCGTCATTTTCAGATGGCTCCCAGTTAATGTAATCCACGACACTGTTATCAAGCCAGAGCCAGTGTCCTGTGCAGTTCAGAGAAAAAAGCCAGTGACTTACGAAGCCGTGTGTTTTAACTGACATGTTTTTACATTTGGATTTGTGGAAAATTTGCCCCTGACAGTTACAGGTTATGTACAGTAGTTACCTAACAATACTGGGGTATTGCAATGAAACAGAGTCAGAGAAGGTAAACTTCACTAGGAGAATCGATGAGGAACAGAGGCAAATTATCAGAAGTCAAAATACCAAAAAACAGTCAGGAAGAAGTAGAGGAAGGGCAAAATGTTAAAAAAAAAAAAAAGTAAATGATATCAAGAGGCAGAACAGTCAACAGTCTAAACAAAGGTTTGGTATGCCCACAAAGAGTGTTAGCAATACTTCACAATGGTGCTGTGGTACAGGTAGTCCTATATAATGTGTCACTGATAAGGGAAAAGTGCTTGAAATCTGTAACCATTATGACAGTCAGAATTCTGGAGACGGGGACTATATAGTGTATACTACTGTTATGATACTATGATTTTTCTGGTGTTGAGGTCAGGAATGGTATCATACACTTTCTAGAGTTTTCTAATCCTGAGGTATACCTGTCTTCTGGCATTAAGGTATATAGTAGTGACATGCTAATATGATTTTTCTGATACTGAGCTATGGAGAAGTGTCATACTAACATGAGTTTCATGTTATTATAACATTACCTTTACGGGTCCTGAAAAGGCCTATCCAGAAAAGCACATAATCATCTGGAAGTAGTGTAAGGTAGTTCAGTATAAACTTTTCTTCCATTGGATCCTCAATGCTAAGAAGTTTAGCTCCTGATAAAATGAGAAAGTAGAATGTATTATTAACAGCTGAGCAATCGTAAGCATAATTTTACGTTTTAACCAATTATATGAACTTTATGCTTATTAACTATGTAATTTGACCAACGATGCTCCCAAAATTAATGGTGGTTGCTGCTCCTTACCTCTTGTCATACAGATTCGAGAGGCTGTGTTCCAAGTTTCTTCCTTGTTCACCAGTGCATAACAGGACCCTTTATAAGACAGCCATGTCATTTTTGGATAGTTTTCAGTTGTCTCAGGGCACACCCCTGGGTACTGAAGGGGGGCAATTGGGGCCGTTTCTGTGGGGAAGAATTACACTGCAACCATCATTTAGTCCACTAACCTGAAGAGTGCTGGGTTAGGTTTTGACAATGACAATTGAAAACCTCTTTTGCCTAGACTGAACATGGCAAAGAAGATTTACTACAAAACTTTGGAATAATATAGTGATGTTTAATAAGCTTTAGAAATAAGGACAGGTTTTAAAGTTTAATAAACAAAACACCCCTCTCTTATTTTTATGTGTACTGGAGCCATTCTGATACCCTTCTAGAAGCATCCTTCCTCTGTTCCTGTGTAGACAGTGTTCTAATGTCCTTATCAATCAGCTGTCAGCTGAGTTACAGAAAGAAATATTCAGAAGCATAGAAGTAAACTGGCACTGGCTTGTGCAGAATACTAGTTATTTTTGTAAGGTGTCTTCACTTATCCACAGTGCTACCAACCACCCAAACATCCTGCTGGTACAAACATCTCTCAGCTCTAAACGTGATGTTTTAGGCAATAACGGAATGGCCTCACAGCTAAAAGCTAAATCTTGTCATGGACTGAGAGCAGGGACAGAGAGCACCTAGTAAGGGTGTGGTTTTCTGGGTAATTCCTCTTAGCAAAACATACAAGTGGAATAAAAAGTTAACAGAAACTTTGATTATATAGCTTTGTGCTAGCTCATAGCTTACCTGTTGACTTCTTACACAGGCTGTAGTATGTTTGATTGCAGGATGCTGTATTCCAGTTTCCATACGTATTCACATAAACACAGGGGTATTCTTTCCGTGGTTCATCGTAGGCCCATTTCTCCATATTCAGATGCCAATTATCAATCCACAAAAAGTATCCGTCTGTCTGTTCACAATTATATATTAATTTTTTTTGTATTAAATTCATTTTGTTTTAGTCACCCCAACCATTCATTGATAGTTAGATTGATTGAGTCATTCATTCATACCTCCATGGTATTAAGGCCGATCCACATGGGCTGCCTAATTTGATCTGCCAGCAGGATGACGTATGATTGTGTGGGGATGTCTCGAATGCTAGCCAAGCGTGCTCCCTGTGTTTCACAGTGGTGCTTTGCTTCTTTCCAGGTCAGATTAATTTCAATTACCATGTAAGAAGAATTTCCAATTCTAACGAAGGTTTTAGGTGCTTGGGTGGTGCTTGGGATGATGACAGAATGATCTGAATACAGAACAGAAACCAAAGATTGGTGTTTGACTGCAGTCAGAATTGCAGAAGAAAAAAAGTTATTTCCAGAAGGGTTTCCACGGATTACCAGGAGATCGTTTGCAAATGAAGCCACTGGTATCATTGCAGTCTCTTGACACCCATTTGCCCAGTTCAGCTCTTCTCATATTTCCCATCACAACACAAGTTGGGGCATAAAGCTGAAACCCAGGGCTTTAATTAAGAAACATCTGAAACAGTCCTATTTTCGAAACAATGAAACACACATATATATACTGTTTACACTCTGATGTGAATATTAATATATATTTTTGCATTCTGGTGTATGTAGCAACTGTAGCAAAATGT
>JAOXYF010000016.1:10714753-10764586 GCA_028565775.1 Sternarchorhynchus goeldii
GTCTTAAAATTAGAAACAACAGCACAACACAACAATTCCTTCATGTTTCTAATTAACAAAAATGAAGACCTTTGAATAACTAGCTTGTAGAATCACCTTTAGCAACAATAACATGAGGTAATCATTTACTGTCTGCCTCTCAGTCTCTCAGATCATTCTGGAGGTCCACTCTTCTTTACCACATCATTTGAGTGTATTGATGTTTGTGGACATTTATTTATGTACAGCTTTCTTTAGGTAAGTTGAGTTGAGTTTGTTGTTCTGTTGTAGATTTGCTGGTGTGCTTGGGATCACCATTCTCTTGCATGATTCTGTTTCTGCCAAGCTTTAGCTGTCATAACAAAGGCCTCACATTTGACTCTAGAATGTTTTGACATACAGAGGAGTTCATGGTGCTGATTTCATGGAGGGGTTTAGGAGGAGTTCATGGTTGATGATTTCATGGAGGAGTTTATGAGGAGTTTATGGTGATGATTTCATGGAGAAGTTCATGAGGAAGAGTTCATGGTTGATGATTTCATGGAGGAGTTTATGAGTAGTTAATGAGGCTTGACACCTCAGTGTTGGTCACTGAGGATTTTGCTGGGATATCCACTCCTGGGAAGACTGGGAACTGTCTTAAATGTTTTCCACTTTGCAAATAAACGTTCTCACTATAAAATGATAAAACCTTCTCAGACTGCTTCTCTAAGATCATTTCTGATGTCTTTTCTCCTTGCTATTGTGTTAACACACACCTGAAGGCTCCAGACCAGCAGATAGGAGCTTTTACAGAGGTAGCCACACTTGCTGACGATCAATTAAGCAAGGACATTTGATTAGAAACACCTGGCTGCTACTTAACCTCTTAATTCCTATGGAAGCAATAAAGGTGTACTTACTTTTCACATACTGCTTCTGCGTTGTGGCCTAGTTTTTGTTAAAAAAATAATGACCTAATTTTAAGACCTGCTAAGGACCAGATGATTGTACGAGATGTCCAGATACATAAAACTGTAGTTTGTTTTTATATATATAATACACTTGTTGTCCAACCGTAGGGTGGTGTAGCGATGGTTGTCCTTTAGCCCAAAATGTGTGATAGAGGTCACTCCCATCTGTCCATCTGTACTTTCTGATGGCCAGATCACTCAAACCTATCCATAGATCTGGGGTGCTGTCATCCATCTTTGAGGATAAAAAGGCTGTTACCAAAGAAATAAAACATGATCTGTTAGAGAAACGATTAATCAATCACTGGATAGTTCCATTCTTTGTTATAGTTTAGAATAGTTGGCATAAAATGTAATAATTTAATGAATCAACAAGAAACAGGGTCAAAGTAAAGATGAACTGTTGTTATGAATAAAAAAGTTTGATGTCCTGCGGCATTTATGATCCTACAGTCTAAATATCAAAAACTGTTAAAGAAACTGTGACTGGAGCTGCACACACAGAGTGAGCGTCATAACACGTCTTTATTCTCCACGATGGCTTAAGCGACAACAATGGAGACAACCAAACAAAACAGGAGGCGTGTCACAGGAGGTGTGCATTTGGTACAAATGTTTAAGGGTTATGGGTATTGTTACAGCACACTGGTATAAGTAACTCATGGCTGTACTCTAATGTGCCATATTCCTCTTAGTTAGTATAGTATGTTTAGTGGAAGTAGTGGTGCATATCTGAGTTCACTAATCACTACTTCTGAAGTCTGCTGCATAGTACCCACCTCCTTTTTCATTAAAAAAACCTTTACTTTCACTTTATGGTACTCCATAGAAATGAATGTAATATTTTAAGCCCTGTTTACTGTACACCTGGTTTACTGTACACCTGTACACCAGCTGACTATATCCTCAGTACAGTCATTACCCTCCTCATGAATTTAGTCAATTCAAAAGTGTTAAATGGTAACAGAAGACAAATATGTGTGTTGCTATGATGATGATTCTCTAGTAAACCGAGGTCTAACCGTGCTGAAGTCTGTTTTGAACAGAAGATAGTTCTCCTCCGAGACTGTTGCAGTAGGATCGGGCTTCAGTCCATGTTTTAAGTTCCAGTCCTATTTTATAACACTGTAAGTAAATGCAAACATACATTATCATGTTTATCAACACAAAAGTAAAAAAAAACTGTAATAAAATACATTTTTCCTTGTAGAATTTGGCTTAATGGAAGCATATGTCCCATGTCCTATTATAACATGAATGTGACTGATGGTCATAATGTAGAACCTTTGTTTTTTTTTCTCACCTTTCCACGAAAGCTCAGCCAGTCAGAAGCACAGCCACCTGCAGCTTCAGAGGGGGCATCAGTGGTAATGACTGGAGCAGTTCCTCTCCGCATACAGATAAACGCCTCATGATCTGCGCAGTGTGCGCTCTCCCAAAGGCCTGCAGTGGGACAATGGTATAATAGACTGTAGACTTTCCAGACATCTTCCATCTTCCTCACAAGAGCTTATTTTAGTTTCTTGTATAAAATGCGTATGTTTGCTCCTTGCATATGGAGTGTGCGGTTGTCTGTGTGATAAGCCTTACCCTGTTTCCTAGTCATTCTTACACACTGCTCCTCACTGTTTAAAAAGGCAGGTTGGTTGGTGGCCCATGCCTGGAAAACCACTGGTGATCCATCTAGCCACCTTACCAGGGATATAATTTCACACCGATATAATTTCTTTGCTTCTTTTTATGTAATTCTCAAGGTGCTTTTGAATGTAAGCATGGCAGTGTTTTTTTAGCTCTATGACTCACGTTATAGACTTGTCCATATCAATATTCATACCGATATAAATGTCATTTAATATGTATCTTGCCTGTAGAACAAAAACAAATCATATAGTCATTTCTGTCTAAGCTCTATCATAGACTTGTCCATATCAGTATTCATACCGATATAAATATTATGTAATGTGTATCCTGCCTGTACAACAAAAACAAATCATACAGTCATTTCTGTCTGAGCTCTATCATAAATAATATGTATACTATATGTGTGTGCTGTATCATTCACATATTAAACATTTCTTGAAATGTTTGCTCTGTTGGTAGTCTTGCCTGGTGCCATACAAACACTCTCTCCTCCTCATCATTGATCACCACAAGATCACTGTGTCTCTCCTTGCAGAAGTTTCTTGCTTTTGCCATAGTCAAGGTAAAACCTTGGTAGCTATAATACTGGTTGCCCTTGAATATAATCCAGCCATTAGAGGTTGTGTTATACTCTGTCGAAAAGAGGGAGATAAAGTAATTCATAGGTATGTGTTTTACAGTACAAATATTTTGCCGTCCAAGATGACAGTCCACCTGTGCATGAGCAGATGTTTAGAGGTCTTTTAGGACTTACTTCTTCTTTCAATGTTTAGGTTTTTTGGTGTCACTCCTACAGGGAGACAAAGAGGCCAGAAGAAAGATATGGTCAGAGAAGTATATTTGTATTAATTGTTCATGTGATATATATTATTATATAGTGAGAAAAGGTTCCACAATTTGTTTAGTCTAACTTGTTTAGTTTTCATTCAGTCATTGTTGTTTTTTTTGGTAATGATAGTAGAAGGGATGTAACACACTTGTCCACATTTAAATGAAATCTGAAATACACAACCTTTTTGAATTTCACAGAACCACGCCATCCTGTCTTCACAGTGCAGGTCATTCCATTGTCCTTGAACTGGCCAACGCCAGTGAAAATAAACCACAACGCAGTTTTCCACATTATTGAAATTATCTGGTTTACCAGTTTGCCAGTTTTCATAGGACGACTGAAAGAGAAGAAACTAAAGCTGTATTCTGTCCAAGCACTGCCTCCAGAAGCTTCATCTCATGGTGATAAAAGGGAATTTAACAAAACTCACAGAGGATCCATCACTCCATACATAACCAGCAGAAGGATCTTGGATACTGTAACCAAGCCATGCATCAGTATAGCTGTGAACATAACCAATAAATATGAATTATTAGGATTATTAACATGCATATTAGGAGCCATTTGTGTACTTATGGAAATATGAGAAACCCCAATATCAGAGAAAAAGGAAAATAATAAAAAACCTCAATATATAAAATGTTTTTATTTTATAAATTAATTGAATGTAATCAGCTACACTGAAAAAGACAACACAACTTTATTTAAATCACCTTAATTAACAAAATTGTATTTTCACTAGTAAAGCACTATACAGAACTATAATGAACTATACAGGCTGTAATGTAGGGTCTCATAAGTATAGGGGACCTTGCATCAATGGGATAAAAAAAACAAAAACAAAGTTTGAATAAAATGTATTCATGCTATCTTGGGAACAAAATGTCAGATGCTATCAGATTCTGTTTTTGTTAAAGATTTCATCAGATAAGTTAGCAAAATGTACTGAGTGATGACACCTCAGGAAATTTGAGAGTGAGGCCAACAAGTAAAAACTGCAGCAAAATAAACAAGCTTGAACTAATATTTCTAAATTAACAGAGTATTTCAGCAATGGTCAAGGAGATGTCATTTTAGTGATCATTTTGTATAGTTGTACCATTTTATTGCTTCATAATACTCTATTTATTAAGTTGTTTTATTTAAGGGGACCCATTTTTTACATAGTTTAGAGCTACAAAAGGACATAAACAAACAAATAAATAAAGTGATTACTGTGTGTAAGTCTGTGTACTTGATGGAGGGTGCTAACTCCCCAGATTAGCAATGTGTAGTCTCTTCAGAGGATAAAGGGTACATCTCAAAATCTTCTCTTAACTTCACATAATATATTGGGAAATGCTCTGAACTGAAACATGCTTTATTTCCAGTCAGCCATACTGCAAACAACCCATTCTACCTTGTGCTGTTGTTTGCAATTATGTCTCAAAGGTAACTTTTGGGTATACAAACTTCAGAAAACATAAAGAATGGAATTTATTGTTCTTGTCTTACAGTGTACGAATGTTAGAAAAATCGTCAGCGCTGTGAACACTCAGGAGATCACCTCCAAGCTCTCGGCAAAAAGCCAGTGCCTCATACCAAGACTTCCCTGTTTCGTACCCCTGATCGAACAACTTCGGAAAAAAGACCCAAACAAACAACAGGTTACACTTAAAGAACAAAAATACCAATAACTGCTAAAATATTTGGATCTAAAGCATTTGGGATATAGTTACCCAAGTGCCTCATTCCTTCCCACCCTTCTAACATCATATTTTGGTATTATTAAAGATCCTCCTAAGTATTACCTTGAAGCACAGATCTCTGTTTGGGAGTGGCCTCCAGCCCTGGGCACAACTGCGAGCAGTGGTAGTGAAGCTGGGTGGAGTTGTTGTCAGCCCCTCCACCATCTGCTTGCAGATGTATTTCTCCTTACTAGCACAGTTTAGCACGTCCCATAGTCCAGCAAATATTCCCGTAGTTATGGCAACACATCCTTTTTTCCCACCTATATTTTTTTGGACAGTAAGTATTTTATATACAAAGCAAAACAAAAACAAAGCAAGATTTACTGGTATTGTTCTGCTAGCACTTAATTCCTAATTGGAATGCATTTTATGGACATTTTATGGACACTTGATGTTTTGCATTTACCAGGCATTCCAGCATTAAAGTGAGTGAAAGCGGCTGTTTTGTTGTTGGTCCACTCAAACGTGTGTTGATCTCTTTGGTTTGACAACCCAATCCAGAAGTGCTTCTCCAGTTCTGCTCCAACCAGGCTGATCAGGAATGCATTTTCAACACTGAAAGAAAAAAAAGAAAGAACACCATAGCAGAAGAATGTCTAGCCCAATTATGTATTTTACTGACTAGATTACAGACTAAACAGAGAGAAATCAGTTTTAATTTCTCATAAAACGATTAAACTGTAAACAGTTTAAACTGTAAACTGTCTAATACACAGGTAGTCCCAGTTAAGTTGTATCATTGTTCTTCATCCATCCTTAACAACCTGCATCAGCTCTGAATTCTCACAGTGATAATACAAGTCTGAAGCTTTGTTGGTTGCTGCTGTTGGTGCAGTCCAGTCTGACACACATTTACCTCCTTCTTTATGTGTCCTTTTTGAGTCTGCCTCTTTTTTTATTACTCTAACCTATTACAGTGCTTTAAAGGAATACAACATACTATGCATCAATTTTCAAGTTTCAGTTAACCAAAAAAGCAAACCTGTTTTTGATGTCAACCAAATACGATCCTGTTTCTTCACACATCTGTTTGGCTTCTTCAAAGGTTTTAGTTTCTGATCCTGCTGTGTAGCAGTAGCTACCATACCTGTTCCAACCCTTAATCACCCAACAAATATGAAACAAATTAGAGAACATTTAGAACAGGTGGTGCTACGTCAACTGGAGACCTTCTTAGTGATACTTACAGGACTGCAGCCTGGACTTGTGACAACAGTGTCATTAGTGGATTGATTCAAATTGGTCTTTTTCTTACAGATATATCCACACTGATGCTGACAGATTTCATTAGCCCATTTTCCCTCCTAGTAGAGAAACAAATGTGTTTATGGCATGTAATAAGAAGTCATTTTTTTAATTTATCGCTTTCGGTTCTTTGGGTTCTGCACTAAAAGCTAATTAAAAGGTAAAGTGCAAGCCCTTTATAGACTATGAAACAGAGTGATCTATGTTGTTGTCTTAGTAATGACTCTAGTCGTGAGGTTGGTATCTTCCTGGTAATGACTCTGGTTGAGAGGATGGGCATTGTCTTAGTAATGATGTTACCTCTCCTCTCATTAAAACACAGTCCTCTTCATCTGTTATACTTGGCTGGCTTCTCTCCCACCAGGCAAACGGGACGCTGGAGTGGTCGCTCCACTCAAACAACATGGGGGTCCAGAGGTCACTAAAACCAATCCACAGCTTATCCGTCTTTACTGTATGGGTTTGAGGAAACGATCGTTGGTTGTTGGCTCTTTGCTTCCGTTTCACCATTAGTCCCAACTATGTGCACCCGTGGTGTAAGTTTTGAATGTAATGATGCAGTGGAACTTACAGTATCCAAGCTGTGAGATGATGAAGCTTTGCTCCTGTATGCTAAGAATGCTCAGCAAGTCTCCATCTTCACGCCGACAGGCATCTCTCGCCTCCACCCATGCTCTCTTTTCACGATTGAGGAAGTAGCAGTGTCCTGAGTGAGGGATCCATGGGGTCTGGCAGAACCCTGTGTGCACCACTGGATAACAAGGGGCACCAACAAAACTTTCAAAAAACACATCCACAACACCAGAGTTTAGTTTCATAAAGCTGAAATGAGAAAACCTTACCTGGCCGAGAAAACCTTACCTGGTGGATTCGTGGGAGTGGCAAGGTTTCTTTGGCAGATATATCCATGTTTTTCAGAACAAATGGCAGTGGACCATTCAGAGCCATAAAGGTGACTCGTCACCCCACAGTTGTGATCTGGCTGTGATGATGGCTGCCCTTACCCCCCCAAAACATATATGAACAAACCAATGAATGAATTAACTGAGAAAAGAGTTTTTGAATTATGAAAAATATGACCTTCAACAATAAAAAAAATTTACATTCTTTCTGATTTGAGCCAGTTCAGATAAATGAAGTTAAAAACTAAAGTTAAAAACTCACCACTGCACCATTTCAGATAACGTAAAGGTTGTCCATTGATCCAGTGCCAGCCCTTTGATGCATCTAAACTGTTGAGCCCAATCCATAATTCTACATTCATGTGCTGAGTCAACCCTGTGTGATTGTTAAAAGGTAAAAAGCACACCATGTTCTACATTTTAGAACATGAGTTCTTATTTATTTATTAATTATTTTTACAATCAAATCCTCAGTAGCACAACAACTGCTCATCAATACGACCTCTTTACTAGCCTCTTGTAGCTTAATGTTTTTGTTTTATTTCATTTTATTTTTTCAATCTCTTCTTTCTCTCCTGATGATGGCTGTGTGGGAAGGCAGGCAGTACCTGATATGAAGGTCTGCTCATGAGGCTCAGTGATGCTGAGCAGGTCTCCACCCTGCTGGTGACAACTCTTCCTGGCTTGATACCAGGTGAGCACTGACTGCTCGTTCACCTGGTAATGGATGTCTGTCATGGGGTTCTTTTTCCAAAACTCTTGAATAAAAAAAATTATATATATATATATATTCACTCTATATATACTTCAGAATATATATATATCTGAGGCTCTGAGTTATGAAATAAGACCTACCTATTTGTTGTGTTGGGCAATAGCCCCATAGCTGATTGACACTATATTCACTTTCAATCGCACACCATAGACGTCCGATGGAGGAGTCTTCTGTTGTACAGTCTGCATACCAGTTGTTTTTGTAATGGAAGGGAAAATGACACGGGCGTCCAAACGCATTTCCTTTGAGCGTATATAATTCTGAAAAAAAAAAGAAAATAAGCATCTTTTAAATTATTAAAGAGCATATGGGAATGATTGAATGATCACTACAGAGATTAATTATACAGAAAAATATATTAATTTAGATTTTTTAAATAAATTTTAATAAATTTGTTTTTAAAAAAAGAATTTTTAATAAAGATTTTAATAAATTGCATAGAAAAATATATATTATTGCATGCAGAGAACAACAGCAATGAATGATATTATACTATAGAGGTTTGAGGTAAACAGTGAGTTACTACATTAGTATAATGTGGAATTTAGGGTCTGAATATAGTTTACCAGGCAGCATAATTCCAGTTGGTAATGTGAGGTTACAGGGTTAATGTGAGGTTGTAATGTTAATGTGAGGTTATAGTGTTAATCTGAGCTTGTAATGTTAATGTGAGGTTATAGTGTTAATCTGAGCTTGTAATGTTAATGAGAGGTTATAGTATTAATGTGAGGTTATAAAGTTAATGTGAGGTTACAGTTTTACTGTGAGGTTGTTTTGTTAACTCATGCTATATTGTGTAATATTCAAACTAAACAGTAATTAAACTATGAAGATTATGTTATAACTCTGCTGTTAATTCCAGTGCTCCAGTAAGACCTCGGAATGGATACCTTCGTAAGGCCGTGAGCAGGCATTGTCCACCGTTCCATACACCGTCCACTTGCCCTCATCGCCGGGGTTTTTGGACAGTGTTACCATCTTACTACTTCCCTGAACAGACAAATACAGTGACTCGTTCTTTAGGCCGAACCGAGAGGCGCTGTAGCATTTCCACTTCTGCAGGCTGCTGTCAGGATCGCAGGTGTACCACTGCAGGTTACTGCCCTCGCTCTCTCTTCCCGCACCCAGGCATTTCTTCCTGGCGACGTTAAAGACGCGGCTGTCTGAAGTCCAGCGGAACTGCTGTTCCGGGCTGTCGGGGTCACACACGATTAGCTTTTGCAAACTGTCTTCCAGGCAACCCTTTTCATGTGTGTTGTAGATCAAAAAGGTCCCGTCTATTCAAGAGAATGAGAAGTTGTTATGGTGGAATTCAGCAGACTAGTATGACTTTAAAATGAAGTGTGTTCAGTGTTAGCAAAATTTGTGAAAAATTTGAGAAAAATACTTGTACAGTATTTTTCATTTAAGGTTTAGCTTGATGGACTGAATCATGTCAGAACAGCAAACTGAATGAAAGGCAAAACAAAGTATAATCATTGAAAGTTTTCTGTAATGTACTGTCTGCAACAGCTTCTCTGGGATCTTGAAAAGCATTACATAAATCTTATATATTACTATTATTATTATAGTATTATATAGTATTACTATTATTATTATAGTATTATAGTATTATATAGTATTACTATTATTATTATAGTATTATATAGCATTACTATTATTATCAGCATAGACCCATGTACATTCCATTTTCAGTTTAACCAATGCTAAGGTAAGATATATATATTTTTGGTAAGTTTTTACTTAACATATTACTTAAACATTATTTAAAAGTAGAAAATAAGTTCACTATACCTGATTGAGAAAAGCAGTGTGATATCTTAAGCGCAAGCACAATGACAAATACTGTCATCATCATGATGGTACTAAATATACACTGTAAGGTCCTACAGGAGATAATCAGATAATCAGAGTCAGCACCTCTATCTGCTCAGGCAGAGCGTCAGCACCTCTATCTGGCTCCGTCTCAGAGGGTTAATCTGCTCTACAGAGAAGTGGTCACTCCTCGCAACATAAGCCATAATATCCTGTCACATGCTTTTGTTTTGGAGTTCATGTGACACATTAATATCACCTTTAATATTCCATCACTTGGAGGAAATGTGAACCATTCTTTAAGATTAGCTGGAGTGTTGTTGCTAACAGTTATTCAGTACAATTTTGTGTGTGTATGAGTACGTGCATGTGCATTTTGAATGCTTGTATATGGTGACACGTGCTTTGTGTGTGTACACTGGCTCTAAAAATATCCATTTGAACAATATATATGTGTATATGTGTTAAAGATGTAGAACTAATTGAATGCCCATAATCATTTTATTTATTTTCCCACGGTTTCTTTTGTAATATATAATTTTATGGTAAACAGTTTGGTACTATTCCAATATACATTCTATATGTTTCGTCTATTTTAGTATCTATATGTGCAATGCACATCTCTCAGTCTTCTGTGTACTGCAGCTCTCCCAGTTATATAACAACCATTCACTGCTTCATAGGAAAAAATGAATTGCACAGAAAGAAAACTTCTCCTTTGAAGAGTTATGGTGTGAACCTTACTAATGTGGTCTTGATGACACAACAGTTTCTAATTTCAGGCACTCGCAATAAACGCTCACATAGAGACAATTCACACTGATGTCATACATTCTAAATGAACTTTTAGTATCTTAATTTAATAGACTGAGGTGTGACTTTTTTAAATATTGTTATGTAAATGAAATACTTTTAACTAGGCAGTTAAAAAACAAGGAGAGAAACAAAAGTTCCTATTTTACAGTGGATGGTTTTATAGTATGTGACAATAGCTCTAATGGAATTGCATAACATACAAGTTTAACTATCATGTTTACAGAAGTCCTGCTGTAGCTCATGCACATCTTCTGTAGACATGGAAACAGACAGTTGAAGGCAGTTGGATTTCTTCACAACAAACTGTCACAGATCCATCCAGAAACAAAGATGGGTGCTTTCATTTCCTCCTGGTCCGGGTTTCACATCCTTTCCCTCTCTGCAGTGACAGGCAGAGACTGCGGAACAAAAATCCTCTTGTTCAACAAGAGGATGCTCTCTGAACACGCCTGCAGTCCCAGATGGAACATGAACTCTATGCTTGTGTAACGTGTTGGAAAGATCTGCCACAGTGTTTGTGTTTCTTAATGAAGAACTGCACTGTTGGTCAACCAGAGGAAATCCTTATGCAATATACCATTTACTGCCCTTTTCACTGTTTGCTAGGGGTAGTATACATATTTATTTATTATTTTGTATGATATATTTCTTGCCAATAAAAAACTTAATGAGCTGTGGTTGCAGGAGCTGAAATCCTGATAACGTTATTATCCACATGCAGGCAACCAACACGGTGACAGCAATCATTTTAGTGGAATAAAGAACATGCTTTCAAAGTTGCTTTATGCACAGATTTTCATTCATAAAACCATTTGTGGGTTATTGTTATGGCAACAAAAGTTCACAGGCAATAAAGTGCAGTAAAACATGATGTCAGAATGGATTTTGCAATGTTAAAGGTTACTCTTTTACTCATGTTCTATCTACCTTCATAGATACCTTTATACATTGTATATTGGTTATAGGTGATATAGTTCACAACGTGTTATTTGTACATTGACAGTAGATTTGCACGACTTAAAGACTGAAAAAAGAGTTGAACAAACTGCCAAAGAAGTTCATCCAAGTTCAGCAACATTTCTGCAATTTCAAACTTGTTTTTCCATTATTGTCAATGTCAAGTGAACAAGTCAAGCAAAGCTTAAAGAACATTGTATAATGTAACAAACCTATGGAATTTCCAAAAACATGTATGCGTGTAACACTGTATGGCACTCTGTTAGTGAGGGGATGAGTATCTGTGGTGTGCTATGTCTGTGGGGGGATGAGTGTCCGTGGCGTGCTATGTCTGTGGGGGGATGAGTGCCTGTGGTGTGCTGTCTGTGGGGGATGAGTGTCTGTGGTGTGCTATGTCTGTGGGGGATGAGTGACACTGGGTTGTACTCTGTCTTGGAGGGATAAGTGGCAGACAGAGCTGATGTGTCTGTACTGGCTGTGTTCATAACATGATGAGAACATAACATAAGATAGACAGCACCAAAGATTCAAGCACAGATGTGTGTGTGTGTGTGTGTGTTTGTGTGTATGGGTGTGTATGTGTGTTTGTGTATATGTGCGCGTGTGTGCGTGTGTATTTGTGTGTGTGTGTGTGTGTGTAGGTGAAAAGACCAGTGCAGGAAGGTTAGTTTTTAAGGTTAATAAGTTCACAGTGGACTATTGGAACGCAGCACTGTTAAGAGTGTAGATAAAGACAGATATCAGGTCCTGGTGATGTATGTTCACTCTGGATCCTGGGAGTCATTAGTAAGCAGAACCTACTAAGCTCTGCATGGCTCTCAGTTCTGTGTGTTCATTTCAGGATGACACGCTGGGTTTTCCTATTGATTGGTAAGGCAAGATATGTTTGCTCTCTGTTTTGTACATTTGGAGTCATTGTAAGGCTGTAAGGTCAGATGAAATACACTTTATCATTGGAGTAACCAGTGATCATACATACAGTCCTTTTGGTATATATGCAGCTTTATGTGAAATGTTCATGTTTTGAATAATTAGATATGGTTGATTTAGTATCTTTGTTAACTAATCTTCTTTAGTACATGTAAATTTGTATGTTTGAATGAGTATTTGTTTTCATTTAACTAAATACTAAATACTAAAGTATTTTAAAAGATGTCAGTGGTTAGGATAAGCACACATCTTTAAACCACATATACACCAAGAACCTGCCCTTGGGGAACAGAGTGTCATTCCTCTTAAACAACAACTCCATATTACATGAAACATAGTTTTAAAATAATTCACAGTAGTTACTGAGCGTGCACCTTGGTGTTGAAAAGGTTATGCTCTCGTTTGTGTGCTGTGCTTCCATGTTCTATTTAGCTTTATGTTTTCTGTGAACCTGCGCTAGTTTTGGCTGCCTGCTCGGATGGCCAGATTCAGTGCGCCTCCCCAAACCGAGTGCCTTCAGAGAGCGCGTGTGATATCTGCGCTGACTATGTGAACGGCTCGAGAGAAGAATTCTGTGGTATATACTGCAATATTGTCTGTACAGTGGGCAGTCGTAGCCAAAACGGTTATCGTGTTGTCTATGTTTATGTGCCGATGCTACCAAAATCAGCGCTAGCGTTTATGAATCGGTTTGGCGCCATGTTCTTGAACCCGCAGGTTCTTGCGATTTTGAGGCGGGCACGTGCGGATGGAACGACGTCAGCAGCGGTGACTTTCAGTGGCGGTTAGAGATGGCCAACATCAGCAGCTTCCCTGGCGTGGACCATACCACTGGGTCGCCATGGGGTACGGACCTTACAGTACACATAGTTGGGTTCCACGCCATGACATGCATATGTTGATAACATGTATTGCTGTTATTCACAGGACAGGTTATGCATGTAGAGGGTGAAAATCCTAACATATTCTCAAAGGCCATTTTGGAGCGCGCTTTCCCCAAGTCCGCAACAGTTGGGTGTCAGATAAGGTACATTACAGGATAAGAGTTAAAACAGATGCTGTAGGTAACATGACTAATAAGGGCCATCATGAACAGTGATGTTTAACCTTTGACTCATAAACCTGCCGCTTCTACTTACAACAGACATCGTTTACAGCGTCCTTGAGAATTATTGCTACTCCACATTAATATGAACAGAATTGTATGTTCTTATTGCAGTACCATTAATATTTTTTGTTTCAGTAATGGCAATTATTTTCTGAAAAAAGTTTCTGAATGGTCAGTAGTCATGGATTTAGTACTTTACACCCTTGGTCAAGATAGCACTGATTCTGCTGAAATTTTCATTGACAAGTACCTCAGTCCATCTCTCTACGTAGAATATTTTAGTGACGTTTTAATTCTCTAGACACATTAGCCACCCTTAGTCCTTACTCAAACCCCACAGATGTTTCAAATGTTTCACCCAGGAGGATCAAACACGCAGTATATCGATTTGCGACACATGTTAATGTTTGTCTCTTATCTTACAGCTTTTGGTACCATCTTATTGAATCTAGCATAGCGTCTCACTTTGGTCTCAGCCTGCTCAGTGGTGCACCAGCCGTGCTACTGTGGGAGACTAAACAAGTGCAGACTGACAGCTGGGTAAATGCATCTGTGAGAGTGGGGAATCGGCCCGGAGGGTTCAAGGTATCAACACTGCATTTTTTGATGTAGAGTTTGGATTTTGGTTGTTTTTTTTATGGTTTGCTTTCTATGATAATTAAATAATTTGGGATTTTTATTTGTTTTCAACACACAGCTGGTGTTTTTTTTCGACCCCAGTTATTTCGGAGGTCAGGACGTAATGCTGGACGATATTCGGCTGTCGGGCTGCGTGGAGGGGGACGTCCCTGAGGGCTCCGAGAACCTGAGCTGTGACTTTGAACGGGACACTTGCGCCTGGTATCTGGACTGGTCCCAGAGCTTCCTCTGGGAGAGGGCCAATGGCCAACAGCCTTCAAATGACAATCAGGGACCAGGACATGACCACACAACTGGCTCGGGCAAGATATCCAATACAGACACAGCTTCTCACTGATATCCATTTATTTAGTGGATACTCCCACTTATCTAATGTGCTTGTCTCTTTTTTATAATTTTTTTAGGTTATTACATGTTTATTGCACCAAAAAGGATGTCTGACCCTTCACAGACAGCGAGACTCATCAGCTATCCACAGACAGCCAAATGTGTCAGTTTCTGGTATCACATCTATGGTAGCAGCAGTGGTGAGTTTATATTGCAAAATGTCTATGTAAACTTTTAAAATGTAGTGCTGTTTTGTGTTATAAGGTCTGGTTGTTGTATATTAATGGGAATCACTTCTTCAAGTCCCAAATTTTATGGGACAGTACCATAGCCACTTGGACATCCTGGACAAGGTTAGCTCAGAGTTTACATGACATGACAGCCACACATTTAACTGGGGAATTTTTGCTTTTTATTAAGTATTGTTACAAACCTCATAATTACAGCAATTACTAAAAACCCCATAATTACAGTTCTGACCAGGTGGGAAAACCTTCATGATGTAAAAGGCGATTTTCGGCAGGTTTTCCAGCCTCCCTCCGATTCATCTCTAAGAACGCTGAAGGGACTGAGACAGTGGAATGGATACGGACAGGGACTCAAGGCGACAAATGGCGGTTTGCATACCTCAGCTTTGCTGTCAGAGACTACCCTGTACAGGTACTGGACCTAACACTATATACATGTAATCTTAATCAAGAGATATTATGTAAATATTTAAATATTAACACTGTGTATGTGTATGTGTGTGATACAGTTTATCTTTGAGGCTGTCTTGGGGGCTGCGGACAGCAGCGTCGCCCTCGACGATGTGCAGGTTAGGGACAGCGTGGGTGGCTCGTGCCCAGCCGAGAGCGAGTGCTCGTTCGAGAGCTCGCTGTGTGGCTTCCTGCCCGACCCAGCAGCTGACGCTCCCTGGATCAGGACCACGGGCCAGCAAACGTCAGCCTCCGGCAGCTCGGCCGTGGACCACACCCTGGGCACAGAGCATGGTGAGAGGCCAGACTGCATGCATGCCTCACCTACAGTGACAGGAACGTGGCCTCTCATCCCCTTTTTAACCTCTTACACTTCAGGTCTATTATTTACTTATTAATCTTGAAGAACGTTATTCCATTACAGCTGTGAATTATTCAGGGAGAACATGGACCATGTGCTATATAGTTGAAGGAGTGAGAGATCAATGTTAGCCCACAGGGAACTCATTTTTGTGTAGGAGATAAAAAAATCATAATCAAGATTTTTGTTTTCTAAACATGTCTATGTATTCTTCATCGAATCTTCATCAATTTCATTTATAGTCTGTCTTATAAATGTCTTATGAAGGTGTTTAAGCTGTTCTGAGTAACGACTGAGGGCTCGTACTTCACGTCCGCTGTTCTAAGGTTACTACCTGAGCACGCAGATGTGGCTGAACCCCCCAAATAGCCGCGTCGGCATGACGATGGCGGTGAACAGGCCGACACCGGTGGACGGCGAGTGCTGGACATTCTTCTACCACATGGCCGGGACGGACACGGGTACGCTCAGCGTGCACCAGCAGTGGTCACAGGATGGCGAAGACCTGCGCATCACCATCTGGAGCTACGGCGGACAGCAGGGGGCGATGTGGAGACACGGCTGGGCCACCGCACTCAGCCCTCACGCACCATACCAGGTGAGGCAGGAGTATGACAACAGTCAAAGTCGAAAAAATGTTTTAAAAAAAAAAAAACCACAAGCTTTGAGCATGTCTTAAGACGGTGTGCCGCTTTACAACACTCTCTCATGTTTTGGCACGTTTGTTTTGGAGTTTATTTCTAAAGGCTTCTTAATCTTTCCTGTTGCTTGTTATCATTGTTTGGTGATGCAGGTGTGAGATATCGTTACCTTGCACTCATTTTCAAATGAACTCTGCTGTTCCAAAGGTGAATGAATAATAAAATAATTATACACGCATCCGCACATTTATATGGCCAATATGAAATGTTTCCTGAGGAAGGAAGGAAGGTAATTTCTGCATATTGTAAAGTTAATAGACACACAGGCACTGTAGACAGTAAAATCCTGGTTGTTGTATCTGAATCTGCAACACTTATTAGTTAGAAATTGACGAACAAGTTTAAACGTACTTTTTGTGAGCTGCAGAGCAGGAGTATCCAAGGAGTTATGTTAGCATACATTCCTGCCATAAAAAGAACTTTGCAAATCATATTATGTATATTTACCCTTATTTCAGGACCAGCAGGCAGCACGTGTCTCATAGACTGTGTGGTTATTTTGCCAGATCGTGTTTGAAGCAGTGGTTGGAGATGGCCAGGTTAAGGACATTGCCATCGATGATCTCACGGTCCTAAACGGTCCCTGTCCACCTCAGGGTAGGAGCTCCAGTTTCACATCCAAAACCCTGTAACGAACTGTTCATACGAATTGTTATTTACAACTTTAGTATTAGTTACCTATTGTTGTATTTCTATTTCCAGTGGGAGATGGAGATGTTGCTTTATTATGAAAATATATCTGTGTCACACTACATATGTAGCAGGAAAAGGTTGAAAAGTTCCAGAATATTCCTTCATTGCGACATGGTGCTACTTTGACCATATGTTAATTTCTGTGTGCCTTCCTTAGGACTGTGTGACTTTGAACTGGACCCATGTGGCTGGGTGACCAGTGCTCCTAGTGCTCCCATTGGCAACATTGTGTCCTGGGAATGGAAGTCTGGAGGCAGTGCTGACAGGTTCGGCCCAAAGGTGGACCACACCACCAATTCTGCCCTGGGTAAAGTATTTTTTCCAGTCTTCTTCTGGTATTGCCTGGGGTTGCACAATGTATCATTTATTAGTAGTTATTGCAGTATTGGCCTTTGTGATACTGATATCACAGAAGGTAGTGATATGAAAAGCGCTCTCACATGTCACAAACTTTTTACTGAGTACTGCAAGCATTGTGACTAATCTGAGAAATTCCACTAATCTCTGGATCTTTATAGTTACTGCAGCATTTTCAGAGAACGATAATCATAATTAATCAAAAGAACTGACCAAAACTTGGTCAGCCTCTAACCAAGTTACATCAAAGGTTCATCAATGCATTTTAATAAACTGTATTACAAAACATACTTCAATCACAATATGCTGCAGTATTATTGCAGTGTAATGGCAATGTAGTATTTTCGTCCACAAGTATGCCTATAGCTATTTGTTACATGTAGTTTGCTGGTTCTGTTTTAGTGCTCTCTTGGACTCTGACAAAGCTTCTTTTTCTGCTTCCCAGGGCACTACATGTTGTTCAACCCAAAACCCGATTTAGTGGAGTGGGTTGGCCATCTGCTGAGTGAGATACTGCAGCCAGGGTCACATGGATGTCTGCAGTTCTGGTACTTCATGAACATGTGGGAGCTTGTGGGTAAGTAAGCCACTTTTCACACCTCCACTGGTTGGTTAATATAAAAGACACAGCGTGAGTTGACGATGCGTTGTGCTTGAGTGTGCTAATGTAACAAATTGGTCTTATTTCAGTGAATTCCATAGGCCTCCCTCTGCTTCTGCAGTCTCATTTACGCAGGGTCTTGAGATGGCTGTAAATGTGAGGTTATGTTCTTTGTTATTGCAGATAAGCTGACGCTATCCGTGTATGTGAATGAGACGGGCACTCTTCGACCTCTCTGGAATCAGATCGGGGCTCAGGGAAACGTGTGGCACCAAGTCACTCTGGATTATGGGACGTCTGAACAATATCAGGTTTTACTCCTCCCTAAACACATGCAGTTACCCATCAAACACAAACAACATGCCGCAGCTCCTCGGATCGTGAGCCGGTTCCTGAATACCCGCTGTGGTCAATTATTCACAGATCGTGTTTGAGGGCAAGCGACCGCCCTTACATGATGGAGTTATTGCCGTGGACGACGTCTACATCAGGGAGAACGTAAGGTGCTCTGACCTGATCCCCACCAGCACCACCCCCACCCTCACCACACCACCCACCTCCCCCCCTCTGTCCTCCATGGACTGCAGCTTTGAGCAAGGTAAGCAGCATTTATGGGAATCACCAGTTACAATAAACATAACAAACCAGGCCTGTATGAAATCTAATTTGAACTAAACCGTATATTATTTATTAGAAGTGAAGTTACAAGGAGGAAAGCTGATATAATTCCCCCCTTTCTGGAGAAACACAACAGTTTTGTTATCTGTTCCACTTGAACAGTGTTATAATAAATCAAAGTCAACCAAGCAGTAAAGAGAATGAACACTTATTAAATTCAGCATAATCCAACACCACAGTAAGACAGATTTCCACTGGTCAGGACTTTGTGACTGGGTCCAAGAAACTGGAGACGGGTGTGACTGGACTCATCAAAGGGGTCTGCAGGTAGACACAAGCACCAAGGGACCCCTATATGACCACACCATTGGAAATTACCATGGTAACTTCGAACTATATCAAGCATGTCACATTTTCATTCAGCAGCTGCAAGGCTATAAATCCTAAATCGTAACTATTCATAACTTTGCATACGCCTCCTAGGGTTCTACATGCTTGTGGATATGTCTGGAGGCAAAGATGGAGAGACTGCAGTTATTTCCGCTCCTGTGACTATACAAGCTGATAGCATCTGTGTTGGATTCTGGCATTACATGTCAGGAACATCAGTGGCAAACTTAGACCTCCTGGTTGAGACGGTATACAAACATTTCAGGATTTTCTCCTTTTATTTATTTTATCTATTATAATTACCTTTAGTTAATTCATGCTGGTTAATTAATTTAAAGTCCAGAAGATGATGTACCTTTATTTTCTCCGTTTTTCTAACGCTTTGTGTCTAAACTCTAGACTTGTTATTTAGTTGTTCATATGAAAACAGATTATTTAGTAATTACTAAACTTAGTAATAGTGAAATATTACAATATTGCTGTATAAAGCAATACAGAAATGTAGCTCAAATTTAAATAATTGCAGCTCTAGGGTTAGAGGTAGGATGAGAATAGAGATGTTTGATCTGCTGATGGGACCTTGGAGCTGGAGCAGTTAATTGTTTAGAAGTGAAAGTATTCTTTTAAATTTCTGTATCCCAGAAAACAACGGAAACTATCACATGGACTAAAAAAGGTACAGACTCTGCTGAGTGGTTGAAGACTCAGGTCACAGTCAACACGGTGGACATGCAGAGAGTAAGGGAAGACGCTCTAATTGACGGTCGGTGAGACTCATGGTGCTCACTTATACACCGATTTGAAGACACCTGTTACCTGTTACTTTTGCAGGTTAAATTCTCTGGAAGCAGAAATGCCAAAAGCAGTGGGTTCATCGCTATTGACGATGTGACAGTAACCTCAGGTGTCTGTGCAGATCACAGTAAGTCATTCTTTGACTCAAGAATTCCTGAAAGCATTCCCCAAAAGCTCATATTTCTTATGAATATTAACTAAAGAATTTCAGTAATGGCCCCTTTTGTGTTGTATGGCCCCTGTATGTGTTTTACATAAAGGATTTCAGTATTTACATAAAGGATTTCAGTAATGGCCAGTAATTGTGGTTTTAATACCTTGAGTCATCTCATAAATATGACATTTTTTCAGGTGCAAAAATGTATTGATGTGCTCATGTTTGCCATTTCAGAAGTGCGTTGTGTTCACATTAACACAGATACAGATCACTTGCAATTATGAGTGTGAACAGACAATATAGGCAAATCCAGTTTGAGCAGAAAATTGGAACTGACCAATGTGGCTTGTGATGAAAACGAAGCCTTAGTGTGTCATAATGTTTTGTTATAGTCCTATAATAATGTTATAGTTTTAATAAATGCCCAGGATAGTTTTCTCAAATCCCTCAGCTGAAGTTCATGTGGCATTAAAAGTTTAAGAAATGTAATAAATGCTGAGATATCGAGTCGAGTGTGGGTTTCGTGTGCCTCTGTGTGCAGACCCGTGTGGCTTTGAAGACACCTCGCTGTGCGGCTTTGAACAGGGCGTCACAAACGCAGCTCACTGGCTCCGTGTGGATGGCAGCATCGGCTACATCGACCACACCTACCGTACTCGGCAGGGTGAGGTCCTCCATGTGCTTAGTCGCTAGTTAAAACCTCTGAGGTTCACAGAAAATGTTAAATGTGCCGAATGTCTTCTAGAAATTGTCAGACTGTTTCAAATGTTGATGTTTTTTTTTTTTATGGCCTGAGAAGGTCATTTTATGGCTGTTTTTGGAAAGGAGCTTCAAAACTCAGAGACCACACTGTTGTTAACACCAGAGTATGATGCAACTACTGATTCCTGCCTGCAGTTCTGGTATGACAAAACAGATTCTTATTTCTCCAGCCCATGAAGTTTTCAGATTTAAAAGGGAATGTCACAGAATTATTACACCATAGACATCTTTCTTATGCATTACCATTCAAACATGTACTGAAATTCACAAAACAACAGTGCCCTTTGTGCTCTTTGTGGAGGTATTGGCTTTCTGCTACCTCGGCCGACTCTCTCTCAGTGCATGTTTATCTGAATGGGGAGCTGGATCCTGGTTTGTGGACTCTCACTGGTGCACTCTCTACTGGCTGGGATGTGGCACAGGTCACTGTGTCTTCTCCACTGAAATTCAGGGTGAGTTCTCTAACCTTGCTTTTCTTCACGAACAAAACCTTTGACACTTTTCTCTTATATGCAGTATGCTGTAATCACAAGAAACAAATGGAACATGTTCATACTTTTGTCCTAAAGTTTTTTTTGTTTGTTTTTCAGAAACATGAAACTTTGTCTTTTGTGTTTACACATAGGTGGCTTTCAGAGCAGAGATAAGCCCTGCCCAGGAGTCGTTCATTCTTCTGGATGATGTGTCAGTAAGGGGCGGTGCATGCGTCTCCACGGGCAGCTGTGACTTCGAGTCAGGGTCATGCACATGGGTGAACGCTGCTAACCGAGACTGGGACGACCGTGACTGGGTTCATTCAGACTCCCGCTCTATCGGCACTCTGGTGGATCAGACTACACACACAGCAGATGGTGAAGACAAAGCCACAACATTCTTGATCACCGTCGAGATTGAACTTCTGAATATCAATTTTGTTTGAAATAAATCATTCTAAAAAAACACATGCATAAGGTCAGATTCCTAAGAATGGCCTAGTCTATGTCTAAACTGCATTGACCATGTTTAGGACTAATCTTGGTCTGAAAAACTTTAGGACCACAGTACCACAGTGTCACTAATATGAAGCATCACTCACATTCCTTTTTTGAGAATCTTTTATTTACTAAATACCTACTAATTACTAATTACTGTAAATAAATGTACAGGCCAGATCCACGAGGTACCTTGCACCTGATAAATAAACAAACAAAAAAATGTAATATATATTTATAGTAAATTTTTTATTTGTCACCCAGGAAGGTTTATGCTGAGCCCATCTCAGCCAAGCGGCACAGAGCATGCCAGCAAATCTCTGCTCATCTCAGAGCGGATCCTCCATACCACTCCTTCCTGTCTCTCCTTCTGGTACCACATGAATGACAGGTGAGAACAAAATATGTCTTTACTGCCACATCCAGCTGAGGACATGGATGTTGCTGGCTGATGTCACGTTGGATGGCTCGTCCTTACAGTGATTCGGGGACATTGCGAGTGTTTCTGGATGCAGGGAACGCAGATCGAGAGCTGATATTTGAAATAAAAGCATCTGGACACAGCTGGAGAAACTTCTCTACCGTAGTCTCTCACACCAAAGCCTATCAGGTGAAGTCAGACTCTCAGATCTATTGGTTTCTGCCTGTACACTAAACCTTATATATCACATTAGCAAATATTTGTGCATGTAGTCATTAACTGCGATTTAAAAACGTCATAATTTCAAATTCGCCTTTTCCAGATTCTTCTAGAAGCGGAGTCTGGAAATGGAGGATTTATTGCTGTGGATGATATAACAGTTATAAAAGGACCGTGTAAAGGCAAGACACATTTCTGATTTCTCTGTGACTGCAGTTTATTGATATACAGTAACTCAACGGATGTTACCCCCCATAAACCCTCACATTATAACTTCTCTGTTGCCCTGTGGCCAGTGCAGAGGAGACTGTGGTGGGTGTGTTTGTTGGGTGCCAGTTTGACAGGGACAGCTGTGGCTGGGAGGATGTGAGTGTGGGCCAGTTTGCATGGCAGCGGGACAGCAATGGAACAACCACCGCTAACACTGGACCTTCAGTGGACCACACCACCGGCACAGAGCTGGGTAAGACACACACACACTCATACACACACACACACACACACACACAGTGCACATTGACTGAAGTATTAAGGTGTTCATACTCCTTATTATGTTCATGACATTACCATATTGTTAAGTATTCCTGCCATTGTCTCTACTTGCTGTATATGTATGTATCTCACCATGACTTGGCCCAGTCAGATCATTTGCAGTGCTGTGGGCGGGTCTTACCCTGATACTCTGGTACTGATAGGCTGGTACATGGCGGTGGAAGCCAGCCTCGGAGATCAGAACAGCTACGCAGCCCTGCAGAGCGCCACCATATGGCAAGCCAGTGCGGACTGTGCGCTGGAGTTCTACCACCACATGTACGGACAGGGTGAGGTGAACACCACTGGGTGAGATAAAACACACATGCCATCTAGAACTGCATCATGAAAATGTGCAAAATACGTCTAGACATCAGTTATTTTTGACTGTTTGACGTCTAATCTGAAGAAAAATATTTTCAGGTATGTAAAGTGGTCTGTATCCTTCATGTCTGTCTTGTATGTTGTTATCATATATGTAGTTTACATGTCATTTCTACAAAATTGTTGTCTTGGTACAGCACCTTGGACCTCTGTTACATGTGCTTTGTAAATTTTAAAATGCCATTTTTATGTATATTGTAGGTATGCGTCTCGACAGTAGTGTTGGTGTTCAAACCCTGTGTTGCTGAACCTTAGTAGTGGATTTGGGTCTTCATTGTGTTTACATGTTGTCTGTAGGAATTGGGGAAATTAAAGTGTTTCTCCAGAAAGGCCAGAGAAGAACGCTTCTCTGGTGGGACTCTGGTGACCATGGCGACAGGTGGCTTCGAGCCGAGGTGGGGTTGGGTCGCACTCACCAGCCTTTCACCATTCTCTTTGAAGCCACCAGAACGTTTAGCGAGCTCGGGGACATTGCTATAGATGACATCGCCTTCCTGAATTGCTCTCTTCCAGGTACAAAGAAGATGTTATAGATGAAACCTATATGGGAATCAAACACCTTTGGCTATGTAGCTCAGCAACCTTTAGAATGGGGGTGGGGGTCATGGAAATTCATCCACCCAGTTATCTATCATAGTTCTTTTGGACATTCAGAACCTCAGGAGTCATGTGTAGAGGCCATGTTCACGTGCTCCAACCGCGCTTGTGTGGAGCTGAGCAGAGTGTGTGATTTCAGCGATGACTGTGGAGATGGAAGTGATGAAACACAGTGTGGTAAGAGGCCCAGTGCTGATTACCAGTTTCAGTCCCACCGGCTGTGTGATTTAGGTGCTACTTAGAGAAAGGTGTGTGTGCTCAGTGCTTTGTTTGTACCTGGTCAGATGCTTTAGGGTATAAGCAGAGCTGCAGTTTCGAGCAGGGCATGTGCTCATGGGAGACCAGCGATGCACAGGCTGGGTGGAGCCTACAGAAAGGAGAGTGGGCGTGGCCATCTCATGGACCACCCAGAGACCACACCTGCAACACAAATGCTGGTATGTGATGATTTTGCTTAGGAATGCTTGCAAATACAGTCCTATAGTCCTGAACTGAAGAAACTAACTACAGTGCTTCTAAGTGTCATATCTCCTCACACTCAAACCCAAATGTTAAATACTTACAATGTTTATGTTCTGTAATTGTAGTTGGATGCAAAACAACTGTTTAGGAGCTCATTTAACACTGTGTACCTGTAGGTTTTGCCTATATTGGGAACAGTTCATCCCTTTTTTAAATGTGGCATGTTTCAGGTGGTTACATTAGCCCTGCTCATCTGCAGTCAAGCAGCCACACAGCAGAGATCATCTCCAGCACTCTTCTCCCAAGCTCTCAGTGCACTGTGAGTCTCAGGCAGAACACAACCTCAGTCCTCAAACCTCAAACTTGACCAGGCCACACCCACATCACTACTTCACTGTATGAGATGGTCACATGGCCAGTCACATGGCTTGGTTCACTTTTATTTCATCAAGATTATTTTGCAGGTGCGTTTCTACCATTATTCCCATGGTAACAACAGCATGCTGACCACTCGGCTGCGGACGAGCCGAGGCGAGGGTGATGATGTCATTCTTTGGAGGCGGGGCGTCACACCTGGATTCCACTGGCATAGGGCAGAAGTTATTTTCACCTCCCCAGTTAAGACCAAGGTGTGCCCACACTTTTATTAGCTCTGTTGGATCCTTTTCTCCCCAAAACAGAAGTTTGTCTTGTTACTGAAAAACTTTCAAATGTACTGGTGGTCCTAAATGTGAGGTTGTGTTTGTAGATCGTGTTCCAGTTTGTTGGTAGTGGCGAGAGCCCAGAAGATTATGTAGCTGTGGATGATGTCTCCTTCTCACCAAACTGTGCACATGACTCTGACAACAGCCAGCTGCCAATCACACCAAACACAGTCCCGCCCACAGCCACATCCTCCACACCCCCTGCACCCACAGCCACGCACACACCAACCGGCCACCCCTGCAGGGTGAGACTCTCAGGTTGAAATACCCAAGTTATGTCTCTGCTTGGGTGTAACCAATCCAACACGCCCACAATTTCTCAGCCTGAGCTAACCTGCTCCAGTTCTATCCAGAAACAGCGTGGTAATGGTGATTGTTTTGGTCAGGAGGATGAATTTCATTGCTGGAGGTCAGAGGACCTGAAGTGCATTGCTGCCAGTGCTCAGTGTGACTATAGCCTAGACTGCCCCCTGGGGGAAGATGAGGAGACCTGCGGTAAGACGGTTTCATGTGATCTCAGTAATTTTGAAAAAAACGGTTATTGTCAGCAGTAAGATGAATGGATGAGAGATTGTAAAAGAGGCCCTGTGTTCTGTTTCCTATGCGGATTGTATAACCCCAGGACCGTGTACGTTTGAGTATGGACTTTGCAGCTGGAGTGATGTTAGTCAGAACAATAACACATGGCAGAGATTGAAAGCTACTATCAATACAGAACCTTCTACTGACCACACCTCAGGAACAGGTAATGCAACAAACACACATACACACACATGAAACACAAATCAATTTAATTATTGATGTGTTTCAAATCAAATATATTTTTCATCAAATCAAATATAATTTTTGTAGAACATTTACTGCTTTTTTCATGCTCAGATATACTTAGAAACACCATCATCATCATTTCTTCTTCTTAGGTCACTACATGTATGTGAATTTCACTTCTGTGCTATCTGAAAGCGAGGCACTGTTCCAGAGCCCAGAACTGCCCTCCAGCTCCCCCTACTGCCAGTTACTGTGAGTAACCAAGACTGGACAGACTTATTTTATCACAGTGGTTGCATTTTAGCATGGAATAGAACACAAAGAAAATGTGGCCATAAATCTCTGAGACTCCTGCTATAACTGTGCTCAGGTTTCATTTCCACCTGGGTGGAGGAGGAGGTGGAGGAGAGGGTGGAGCAGAAACAGGTGGTCTTAGTGTGCTCCTGCAGGATGGAGAGGGGAAAAGGACTCCTCTTTGGACACGATCCCAAATCACCACGGCTCAGTGGAGCTTGGAGCACCTCGCCCTTGGGAACCAACAGCAGAGATACAGGGTGTGTGTTTGTGTGTATATGTGTGTGGGGGTTATGGGTATGTGTGTTATTAGCATTTAATGTCTTATTATTGCTCAGAATGTTTAATATATGTTTGATGTTTAATAAGTGCAGAGAAAGACTGATTATATGTACAAATGTCAGATCTGTATGTCCGTGCATTGTATTTCCGTGTCACTGTGTCTTGTCTTCTCAGATTGTTTTCAGTAGTAAGTACACCTCATTCCAGAGGTCTTTTGCTCTGGATGACATCTCCTTCCTGAACTGTGAGATCTCATACCAGCCACCAGGTGGGGCTCAAAGTCCAGATTTGTTCTGTGCATGAAAAAGAGAGAGGAAGGAACAGTAGCTTTGAAGGGAGGACTGAGCTGGATTGCTTAGGCATTTTACCATATAGACTTCATACCATACAGAAAACCTGAACACAAATAATGCTTCATCTTTTAGTGGGAAGCTTGTTTTTCTTCTGCTTTAAAAGTTTCAGTTTAATTAAACGCATGTTTATTTAAAATTCTGTTTCATAACCACATTTTTTCTAATACAACAGGAAATTTGTTACAGGATGTTATAGGGTTGTTACAGGGTTGTTACAAGAAATTTAGTTAAGCGAGCCGAAGTGAGTCATTGTTAATGATAGGGCTGTTGTTCTGCGATAGCTCTTTCTGCGGCTGACTGCTCTTTTGAGGAGCACCTATGTGGGTGGATGCAGGGTAGAACCGAGAACACGGACTGGCTGAGGCACACTGGGCCGACGAGCACGGCCAACACCGGCCCTGCAGGCGATCGCAGGGGAGGCGGAGGTACGTTCAGCGGCGACGTCAGCTGCCTCTCAGACATCCACACGTTCTTTTCTGTCAGCTGTTCCTCATCCTCTGTAGTCTCAATACTCTGCTGCTTTGCAGGGTATTATCTGTATGTTGAAAGCTCAAGTCCTAAGAAGAACGATGTAGCTCAGTTGAAGTCTCCTCTGCTACCCCCTCCTGGAGAGAAGGGGTACTGTCTTACATTCTGGTACCACATGTTTGGGGCAACAGTGGGATCACTAAAAATGCTTCTACTGATTGCTGGCTCTAGGGAGTCAAAAGTGGTAAGAATGCAACTACCATTGTTTTAACCCAACAACAGTGATGATTGACAGTGATGAAGAAAAAGTTGTGATCTTTCCTTTTAAGGTGTGGCAGAGGTCGGGGTCTCAGGGCAATGAATGGCAGGTGGTCCAGAGCCATTTGACCCTACAGGAAGTTCATCAGATACTGATAGAGGCCTCAATAGGTGGAGAGGCTGGAGATATTGCTATAGACGATTTATCGTTTACTGAAGGAGCTTGTGTCCTCCCAGGTACCTCCCAGGAGTATAAGTCTTGGCCTAGAAGTAACATCACCAGTCTAGATGCTTCAGGTCCAGGATCAGTCATATTTAAGAAGTCATATATAAGGAGCAACTGGTGTATGTCAAAGTCACTATAATTATACACAGCTTGAGTCTCTGATAAATTGATATGTGGGACAGTTCAGCCGAAAGATTAATGCAACATGAATCTGGACATGTCAGTTAGGGTTATAATACAAATGTCAGCCAATATTAAATATGTTATGTATTTACTATGTACAATATGCATATTATGTTACATTGTATGTCTATAAGAATTATAAATTGCATATTCATGGACATATTTGCTCCCTAAACCATAACGTTTTCGTTTTAGAGGGCTATTGTGATTTTGAGGGGGGAAGCTGTGGCTGGACATGGCAGGTTGATGATGGGTTTGGCTGGTTTAGGGGGTCGGGACACGATGCCGTCCTGGACCCCAAACCAAGCGCCGACCACACGACCAACACAGGAAGCGGCCATTACTACTACATGAGCTCAGGTTCCGCCCACCTGCCAGGCCGCAGTGCCAAGATGAGCTCCCCTCTCTTCACTACAGGTACCGTCAGGAACTGAGCGATTTTCTGCCCACGCCGTTTTTTCAGTCAGACTGCCTCTAAGAAGTTTGGGAATGTCTCAAGCAATCCAACTGTAGAACACTATGTGTAACCGTTCTACCTTATGACTTGTGTTTGATTGGTAGGAAGTGGCCAGTGCGTTCATCTGTGGTATTACCTGAGTGGGCAGGGCACGGGGACCCTGAACGTGTATCAGCAGAGCTTGGGTGGAGCTCGTTCTCTGATGCTGAGCCTGGATGGAGAGCAGGGCCAGCGCTGGAGATTTGCCCAGGCTCCACTAGCCCATGCTGGGTCAGCCTACAGAGTGAGTCCCTTCTTCAGCTCCTCTTCCACCATTACAGTCCATATTGTTCCAGTCCAACTTTACGGGGAGAAACAGCCAATGCAGCTCTGGTTGTCGCATCCACGTGTAACAGCTCTGCAAGTTACTGCATCAGCATGTGATAATTCCAACCACAAGTTATTACACCTGTATGTTACAATAATTTCCAGTTATTGCGTCAGCATATTATAATTATAGACATAAGATATTACACCAGCATGTGATAATTACATCTGCAAGCCATTATACCTATAATAAAAATATCACAAGGTATTACATTAGCATGTGATAATTATAGCCACGTATTCACAAGATGAACATTAGCAACACCAGTCCAGAGCTTTTGAGTGATGCTCCCCTGTCAGTGTGTTCAGTAGGATGGCTGTTCCCCTGTGAGTGTATTCAGTAGGACGACTGTATTGCAGGTTGTGGTGGAGGGGATAATGGGCCGGGGTGAACAGGGCTCCATTGCCGTGGACGACATACTGGTCTCCCCCCATTCTTGCACCTCCCAAGGTCTCTGTGACTTTGAGGCGAACATGTGCGGCTGGAGCAACCTGCTGGAAGAGGATGATGCAGACTGGCTCCGAAATCAAGGAAACTCCAGTGCTCCCAGCACAGGCCCCAGTATGGACCACACCACCAACTCCTCCCAGGGTACGATTTCTGGCCACTTGATATTTTTATTACCATGTGAATACAACCGTAGCTGCTGCTGTGATGTCATGATGGTTTGTGGATGGTGTGTCTGTAGGTCACTATGTATATGTGGACAGCTCTGTAGGGCAGTGGGGAGACAGAGCCTTGCTGCTCAGTGAAATACTGCCCCCAGGCAGCAGGGGGCAGTGCTTCACATTCTGGTATCACATGTTTGGCCACAGGGTAGGGACTCTCAGATTATACATCAATAACAGGTAAATAAATAAATAAATAAATAAATAAATGCCATATTAAGCAAAACAGAATTTGAAGCATACAATTAAGATGTTTTCTCTCCCGCTCTCTCTCTCTCTCTCTCTCTCTCTCTTTCTCAGGACCATACACAGCAGTGGGGAAAAGCTTGGGTGTCTTATGTGGACAGAATCAGGAGATCAGGGGAACATGTGGTGGAGAGGCAGAGTCTACACTGATCAGAAAGAGCCATTCTGGGTGTCAACCTTAGATGCTCACCTTCATATTACTGATATTATTGATATTGTTAATATTAGCACACCCATAGCACAGATTCAGGTACCATTTAGCACGTAACATTCCCTTTTGTGTTACAGTTTGTCTTTGAGTATCAGAAGGGTAAGGAGTCTAGTGGAGATGTAGCAATTGATGACATTCACATTACCCAGGGGGCTTGTGACCCAGAACCCCTCAGTGCAGGAGCCCAAGCCAATGGTATGATATAGTCTCATTCCATTCAGCTATAAAAACTTAACGAGCTCCAGCTACATGCATGCAATTGTTTCCTGCTATGTAAGTTGTAGGAATAGGAGTGGGAGTATCAGTGATAGTCCTGGTGATGGCCACAGCTTGCGCTGCCCTCTATGTGCTACGGAGGAGACACCCAAATAGGTTAGTGACAGTGATGATTACAGATGATGCTCTTCGTAATGGTGATGACAATGGTCTTTAACTCTTACTGCGATTTTACAGGGAATCTCTTGTTGAAAATGACATGCTGGGAAGAAGCTTGGATCTTGGGTTTGACGAATGTTATTTACAAGTAAGCATTTTTGCTCATCTTTTATTCATTTCCAGTGCAAAGTCAAGTCACCACTGTGGTTTGTTTCAATGACGTTTCCTTAAAGAGCTGAAATGGAAATGTGCAGTGTGCGACTGAAGTATATGTTTTTTTTTCCCACCAGGATTCAGAGTCTTGAAGGAAGAAGAGTCACCTTGACAAACCTTGTGTTTCAAGGGAAGAACCAGAGACAGCCGGTTGACATCTCCAGGGTGCTACATGATAACTGCACAATTTCCAAGCAACTATCCGTTCTGATTCTTTTGTTTACTCGTCTTCATTTATATTTTTCTGACGTGTCTCTATTTGTCGACTGAGGATAGAAACTATATTCCACATCTCAGAACAAATATTCTTAACAGAATACGTAATGGTGCCTAACTGTGGTATCAGCCAGTAAAAGTGATTATGTATTTACCGTATAAACATTTGTGATTTTTTTAAGGGAGGGATGAGGTCTGAGGTGATATCGTCATCTGTAATAGTGCCGTGCTCTTTTGCATTACTCTGTGATTATTTTTTGGAAATTCTCTGCACATTGTAATTATCCAGCATTATGACTGAATTATATACAAAAGCAGTGATCTGTCTCGCTGATGTCTTTCTATGTGCAATAATTCCTTTCATGCTCCTGCAAAGATGTGATGACAGATATTTCAAGAGGTCAAAGGGTACATAACAGTTCTTTTAAAATCTATATCTTTTAAAATCCTCTAAGTTTATATATAATCTAATATATCTGATGTAACATGCAATCAAAGAAGACTACTGACAATTTTCCACAACATTCAACATATAAAAACATTGGAAACATTGAAGAAAATCTCTCATTGTGAATAATTTACAGCTGTAGCTGAAAGACTGGGAGGTCTAGTTTCTTTGCAATTCATCCCCAGGACTGAAATTTGGGGAAAGGATGAACTTGATCGCTTCTGCCTAGAAATGGTACATTTCTGTGATGACCTGTTCTGGTACTAAAAACAACTATGTGATGACCTGTGCTGTTACTGAACACAACTATGTGATGGCTTGTGCTGGTACTGAGCACAGCTCTGTGATGACCTGTGGTGGTACTGAACATAGCTCTGTGATGACCTATGGTGGTACTGAACATAGCTCTGTGATGACCTGTGCTGATACTGAACACAACTCTGTGATGGCCTGTGCTGGTACTGAACACAGCTTTGTAATGACTTGTGCTGGTTCTGAACACAGCTCTGTGGTGACCTGTGCTGTTACTGAACACAGCTATGTGATGGCCTGTGCTGGTACTGAACACAGCTATGTGATGGCCTGTGCTGGTACTGAACACAGCTCTGTGATGACCTGTGCTGGTACTGAACATAGCTCTGTGATGACCTGTGCTGATACTGAACACAGCTCTGTGATGACCTGTGCTAGTACTGAACACAGCTCTGTGTAAAACGGACGTCATTCTGAGTGGAGTCTGCCCTGCCTCCACGGCTACAGGTCTCTCATCCACATGAGACATGTCGCACTCTCCTAATCCTCTCATTCTTCACAGGAAGCAGTTTCCTTGCTAGTGAGCCAACACACACACCCCCATCACACACACACACACACACCCATGCCCACACCACGCACACACACTACAACAACACAGGAGATGTCTAATATAATGTGTTCCAAATGCTTGCATCAGTCACAATAAGTCAGGAACTCTGGCTGTGCTGGTGTACATGGTTCCATTTGAATATGCAAAAACTTTTATCCCAAAGCACTGTAGAATCTTGTGCTGCCACTGTGGTTGGTATTCCACACATACCCATGACGGATACACTAACTGTGGTTGGTATTCCACACATACCCATGATGGATACACTAACTGTGGTTGGTATTCCACACATACCCATGACGGATACACTAATGCCTAATCATTTACAAACTGCACAACTACAAAAAACAGCAACTGAGCTCAGAGCTTGGCCTAGAGCACATCTGATTTTAAGAAGCTTTAGGTGTCTTCCGTATATTACATCTGCAGTCGCACACTCAGACCTGGAGACATATATTGTGTTTCTGGTCATAAGAACATCACAGATACCCATGCTGGGAAGAGAACTCCTGAGTGATTTCCTGAATAGACGGAACATATACGCAGGGAAAACGTTTTAGTTGACACAGGACTTTCAGCAATTCTGAAAGTGGACACTAAAGCAAAAATTATGTATTAAGCTAAATTTGACCATTTTAGTCAGATTGTAAACGTTTTTAAATGTAAACGTTTTTTTCTGATATACACATCCCTCAGTTTACGCTTCTTTCTGAACTGAAAACCCGCTCTGTGGACAGTACTACACACCCACTTAACGCATCCATCTCACTCATTCTTTGCCTGACCTGCAACGACATCTGTAATGGAAAGAAAAACACCAGTTTTGCAGCGTAGTCTGTTAACACTTCTGTACTGCACACGCGCTGTTTAATGCGTGGCCTTTGAGCAACTTACTCTGAAGATACGGGGAACTGCGGATTACCGAAACGGGCGCTCATAACAGGTGCAGTTAATACGTGTGGTTTCCCCTTGTGCGTGCAACAAATTATTGGACTCTCGCTTTGGATATGGAAGTGGTCACATTATTCAGCGTTTTTGTCGGAGTGTGCACGGTGATTCAGTTTAAGTTCACCTTTGAAGAACTGCTAGGAAATGGTAAGTGCGTTTTTATTCGAGAAAAGAGACAAACGTGCGTCTATTCTGTACACTGTTCATGGGTAAAATTACTTTACATCCACACACGTGACGTCACATTCTGCCTCGGGTCTGTTCAGAGAAATTTCTAAAGATGTATCAGGAAAAAAAAGTTTTAATATTTCGGTTTTCAGAAAAGATAACGAAAAGCGTTAGTTAAAACGCTGAACGCTCAGTAGCCTACTCATCACTATTACCGCCGTATGTGGACTTATCCGTTTATTTGACAATTAAAAGGCCTTAATATGAAAGAGGTAACTGATGGTATTGATGTTTGGACAGTTATTCACTGTTTCCGCTGGAAATGTTTCCTCAGGTAGTCACAGCAGAAAACACAACTACTCTTAATTGTACATTACCACCTTTCTAACACTATAGGCGAGTCGTTCTTACTAATGAATATTCACAGACCGCAGTGTGGATTTTGTGTGAGAACAACACATAAGCATACAAAACGATGAACGCATGAAAACATCGTTGCTGCGTTGCATTGTCTCCGACCCACCCGCCACGCGCCCAGTCTGTGGAACGCAAAGAATGGTTCGCTCAGTCCTGTGAAAAGAACGCCGTGCTCGCGCTGTCACTACCAGAATGGTTGAAGGTGTTTTTTTTAGGCCCGTGATTTTGGCCACTCTGATCATGTTTCTGACTCACGGCCATTAACCACTATCTAGCAGCTGATGTTGTGGCCAATGAATTTTGAACTACAGACCTGATTAAAACGTGCTTTCATTAAAACATGGCGAAGCAGTCAGATGAATTAAATTAAAATTGATACACGTAGAATATGGTTGTGAAGCCCTTTTCTCATTAGCAGTTTCTAATGCAGCTTCTGAGGGGGTTCCAGAGGTGGCACGTGTGGACATGGACCACAGACTCTCCAAAGATCGAGGGGAAAGGGAGCTGCTGTCCTATGAACAGCCGGGCCACCCACGGGCCAACCAAGCACCAGAGCCGAGACAGTGCCACGAGCATGTCAGACAAGGTTCTGAGAAATTTCCTGAAATAGTGACCAATAACAGCCATGGAAAAAGCCCTCAGACTGAGGTATAGCCGATACCCTTTCGTAAATAAAGTGGCAGGCAGTGTCTGCTTTTAGGCTTTGTGCTTGCGTCCAATTTTTTGTTAATATGGTTGTTCTCTTTGCTTAACAGCAAGACATGGATCATATGTACTACGTGACCAAAATCTACGGCCCTGCAGATATTGCAGGCAAGGGCTTGTGGGTAAACATCGAGGACATGGACAAGGTAAAGGCTCAGGGTGTCCTTTCCAACAGCCACAGGCAAGCTTTGGTAAGACTGCACAGCGCTCTGGGAAGTGAAGCTAATAAACAATAAAATGCATGAACTGTTCTTATTGCAAAAAAAAAAAAAAAAGTATATCTAAAAAAGAAATGTTTTGGGGAAAAAGCAGTAATGTTGAGGGGTTCTGCTGGATGGAGTCAGTTAATTTAGAACTTCAGTGTTTAACAATTATTTATTTACAACATTTTAACAAGAACTGTAACATACCTGATGGTAACAAGGTTCAATGTATGCAAAAGAAAACAAACAAACACACAAAGAACAGTCAAGTTGTGCTGTAGGTGTTTTACTGCTCTAGAGAGTTTATTTTTTAAATGATTCATAGTCCATTTTATGGCTGTCATCAAAGTTGCAGACAGTAGTGTAGGATTTTGCCAGTATTGTGGGGCCCTGAGTTATTAGCTCAGCATGGAAAGTTTGTCTCAGAGCCATGTTTGGTAATTCAGTGATCATTTTCACAGAGAGTGAACTTGTCCTTTGAGTTTCCCTACTATGGACATGTACTTAAAGACATCACTGTCACTACTGGTGGTGAGTTTTCAGTATTCTCTTAAATACTTATATTGGGGTTGTTCATTTAAAAAATATATAAACAAATACCTCCAAATGTGTATACAGGTTTCCTCTACACCGGAGATGTGATCCACAAGATGCTGACGGCTACCCAGTACATAGCTCCACTCATGGCCAGCTTTGACCCCAGTATCTGCCCAAACTCTACCGTCATTTACCGTGACAACGGTATAATGGAAATCCAAACAGATCAACTGCCATATTGATCCATACCCTTTCAGCTGTGTGCTGTTGAAGTTCGTTTGGCTAACAGATAAAGAAGGTTAAAGTTGAGGTTGAAATTGCTCTGTTGTTTCGTAGGCACAGCTATTGTAGTACAGTGGGACCACGTGTACCTGGAAGACGGCTCACACCTGGGCAGCTTCACTTTTCAGGCTACATTACACAGTGGTGGCAGGATCATCTTTGCTTACAAAGAGGTTTGGCCTTTCTGTGTTTTGATTGCTAACCTAAGAATGGGTGTATATTGTCCAGCTAATACTTCTCTCCTGTTGCCGTTCAGATCCCGATTGATATCAGCGAGATCAGTTCGGTGAATCACCCTGTAAAGGTTGGCCTCTCGGACGCGTTTGTGGTGCTTCATAAGATTCAGCAGATTCCTGGTGAGGCGCCCCTGATTGGATGCTTTCAGTTCTAATGAAAGATCAAGGCTTTGGATATTTGCTTTTATTTCTGATGTTTCAGTGTACACACATGGAGCCTAATATCCGTTCTGTTCATTCAAACAAAAATCTTCCGTTTGTCCTTTTTGCAAACAGACATCCGAAGGAGGACCATGTACGAATACCATCGGGTCGAGCTCTCAAAGTCCAAGATTACAAACTCCACTGTTGTGGAGATGCTGCCCCTGCCGAGTGAGTCTCGCAGAACGAGACGAGCCCAAGGCTGCATTCTCCCCCCCGCCCTCGTTCTGCCCTCCGGGGCTGTTTTTCTCACCCTAGCCGTGTGTGGCTGTTTGTTTAAGGAAACTGTGAGCTGCCCTCCCTTCTTTGCCGACCACATGTTAAATAGTGGCCCTGTTTCCTGCTCTTCTCACCCTGCTAGCCTGCCTGCTGTTCTCCAGCTGCCTCAGCTGTGTTACCACCCACATTGGCTTCAACTGCAGCTGGTGCCGCCGGCTTCAGAGGTATCCTTTTACCGTGTGCTTCATTTACAGCACATCTTTGTTGCCAATCAGTTTGGAGACCTGAGCTGCATACAGAAATCATTTTATTACCTAATTTAACGTGTCTGTTTTTATCACCACCAGTAGATTGTTCCACACTGCAACACTTCAAACTAATACTGTCTGATATCAGAATATTTTATATATATATATATATATATTTATTATATGCAACAGTGATGCTTGACAAAAGAAAAAAGCTAATCTTGAGGAATGTCTGGTCATGGTGAAGCCTGTCTCCAGAGAGCCTTCTGGCATGTGGTTTGTACTAGTTAAACAATGTCACATTCAAATGGGAGCAGCACAACAACTCAGAGCCTGTGGCCAAGTAGGAGCTGTGGCTTGTGTAGGTGTGAGAAACGTTCTTTTGCGTTTGGATGCGCAGATGTTCCAGTGGCTTCGACCGCTACCGTCAGGACTGGGTTGACAGTGGTTGCTTGGATGAGGTACTGGCATGAATTTATCATGAAACCATCGTAACCCCTTTCACACGCTCGTCAGTCATCTTCGACCGTTTGTTTTGAGCAAATTGCATCTCGATGTGCGTCTAGGTGAAGAGCCAGAACTGCACTCGGACTGTAAACGTAACCCGGCCTCTCATTCCGTCCACTACGCCTGCAGTCAGTAAGGAAGAAGGGACTGTGCTCAGCACACCTCCGCTTGTAGCCAGTACACCGCCGTGCAGAACCACAGGTGTCTGGATCAACAACAGCAGCGCAGTGCTCTCTCCAGCGCCCCCTGCTGCCTCCTCCCCCACTGAACGTGAGTGCCAAGCATGACTTTAACTGAGCCTTGATGATAACTGTGGGAAGGATGAACTCAGAGAAGGATGAACTCAGAGAAAGTTTATCTGCAAGATGGCTGAGTGAAACGTGTGCTAGTTGTTGGAATTGTGTGTAACTGTGAGTAAATGCCACCTCCCCCCTTTGGGAGATTGGTGTTCAATCCCTTGTCTGTGTAAGTGCTCTGTGCTGTATTAATAAGAGTCCTTGGGCAAAACTCCCAACAGTATGATTGCCTACCTCTGTAACATGTTTGAAAAAATTTTATATATATAATGCTGCCAGTACTTTCTCTCTCTGCACATGCTAATTATATATATATAAAAAATTAGCATATACAGAGAGAGAGTACTGGCAGCATATTTAACTAGGCCAGAAGCGCAATCTGTACATAATGTGTGTATAAGGTCTTGCTCATACATTCCACCTCCCCTCCATTTGTGCTGAGCTGTAAATGTGTCAGGAAGCCATAGTGTGCTTTACATCAACTCCAGTTTATAGCTCACAGTGCCCAGTCCTGTAATAAACCCCCCAGTTTGGTGTGCAAGTTATGACAGGCTGTTAAATAGATTGAATGAGGTTTTATGTGTTTCGTTTGTAATTTTTAGCATGAAATGTATGAACGTGCAAGAAATGGGTATTGACCTGATGACACAAAGATTGTATATTTGACTGAAAATGTATGCAAGGGCGTCACTGAAACACTTGACCACATTTGAATTAATAGCTGGCTCCTGTAGAGGATCCTTCGATGGGGTGACATGCATCAAGTGGGAGGGGCATGTGTCCAGCGGGAGGGGCAAGTGCCAAGTGGGAGGAGTTTAAACACAGTTGGCCTGCTTGACGTGGTTCTTTCATCTCCCAGGTGCAAAGACAGAGAGTCCCGAGGAGCAGCGTGCAGGCGGTCGACAGACGGGCGTGCTCGTGGCCGCCCTGGTTGCCATGGTGCTGGTGGTCGTCGGCGTGTTGGCCGCCCTCTATCTGTACCACCACCCCACCTCCAGTGCCAGCATCTTCTTCATAGAGGTCCGTCAATGAGAGCGATAGCCTTGTTTTGTTATTTTGAAATAAAAGCTGGACTAGTAAGTACAGGATTAACTCAAACAACAATCCAGTAGGTAGGGGGTCTTTCTTAAAATGAAGTTACATCTTTTTGCTTTGTCAACAGCTGAATACATTTTAGCTTTCATGGTTTCACTTTTTAAAAGGTTTCCCCATGGTGGCATGCGTTATTTCTTCTGTGATCTTGGTCCATCAGAGGCGGCCCAGGCACTGGCCGGTGATGCTATTCCGGAGAAGTTCATCTTACGCAGAAGTGGAGGGGACTGCGCACGACAAAGAAGCGTTCGTGATAATAGAGCCTAAAGAGAGCTTTGTCCTCTCAGACAGACGAGAGAGCTCTCTTCCCTCGGACCAAAGGGACGCCTTCGTGGTGCCCGACCAGGGGGAGCGTTTTCTCCTCACTGAACGCTGTTGACGATCACACCAAGTGTGCCCATCTCGAGAGCCTTTCAACCAGAAACATACCTCTGAACTACTATCACTACTACTACAATCTTTTATTTATTCTGCTAACAACTCTGGATGCGAATCAACTAAATATTATTTGAATAGTGAAAATAACATTTATGCATTTTGAAAAAAATATGTTGTTGTGGAAGGGGGTTTCACAATATTCTCCTTGCACTACATAACAGCTTGTCTTAATAAGAGGAAAGATATTATACATTTGATATGGTGTGAATATGCTGTTCTTAGCTTCTGAGCTAGAGATTCATCAACATGAAAATGACTCCCAACATTGCTATTATGCCACAACAACCAAATCTAATATCTTAAATAAAAAAACAAAAAAAAACCAAACAAAAAAAACCAACCAACCAAAACAAAATATTCACAATGCAAAAATGACAATGACAAGTCTGAATGTTTTTTAAATATATTTTTCTACTTGTTTTATAATCAGTGTGTTTTATTTCTGGTCTTAAACCAGAGGTTAAGGAGCTGAGTTATCAATCTGCTTAAGCATTAGCACTTTCATCCAGTCCTTCAGTGTGTCCAGCTGATATGTACATTAGTCAGTATTAATTTATTTATTGTTCCATAATGTTCTACACAATGATAATTAAATGCACGATTTTAAATACACAAAATAGATTTCAGACCTGGTCTTTTTTCTGTCTGAATAACTATATTTTATTAACAATAATAACAAAGATACTGACATCATAACTGTTTTCAGTTGCCAATCAAAGCAACATGGAACATGAGATAATATGTGATTGTGATAATCTTTTCCAATCTAACTACACTCAAGATTGGCAGGTACATAAACCACTGGGTATGAACAAATTTACCATAATTCTTATCACTCATCAGCTATGGACTGTGTCCTCAAAAATGCTGTGCAGACACATTTTAAACACAGTTGGGAGAGTTTTCTCCATACCCTCCAGGACCTGGCTGTTGGGGTAAGGCAGACGGTGGCAGAGGGCTTTGACTCAGGCAGCATTTGGCCAGCCCTGGCAGTGCACGGCTGCTCACGGCATGAAGACGCAGGACAACTGGGCAGGGAACTGGTTTAGGTGAACAGTGAGGCTTCCTGACCTCTGACACTCGTTAGGCCTTTTTCTCTACAGACAGGTGTTACAGCAGACATGCAGGTGTAAACAAAGAAACAAACAAACAAAAACAGCTGCAATAAAAACCCACAGCAGCCACTGACAGGTAATGCTCAGTCTGGAGTTGTAATTTTACTCATTTGTTTCTGCTTGTTGGGTGTTTAACCCCATAAAGGCTGAACCATGAACCATGTACAGTATTTCACAAAAGTGAATACACCTTCGAATTTTTGTAAATATTTTATTATATATTTTCACGGGACAACACTGAAGATATGACACTTTGATACAATGTTCTCTTCCACTCCTCCATGACATCATGGAGCTGGTGGATATTAGAGACCTTGTGCTCTTCCAATGTCCATTTGAGGACTCCCCACAGATGCTCAATAGGATTTAGGTCTGGAGATGAACTGTAGCTCCCCACAGCCGGCAGTACTCATGCAACCCCAAACCATGGCACACCCACCACCATGCTTGACTGTAGGCAAGACACACTTTGTACCCCTCACACGCTTGACACCATCTGCACCAAATAAGTTTATCTTGGTCTCATCAGACCACAGGACAACCCAGATATGACGCTGGATATGACGCTGAGCACATGCACTCAACTTCTTTGGTCGACCATGGCAAGGCCCTGTTCTGAGTGGAACCTGTCCTGTTAAGCCGCTGTATGGTATTGGCCACCATACTGTAGCTTAGCTTCAGGATGTCGGCAATCTTCTTGTAGCCTAGGCTGCCTTTATTCAGAGCAACCATTCTTTTTTTCAGATCCTCAAAGAGTTCTTTGCCATGAGGTGCCATGTTGAACTTCCAGTGACAAGTATGAGAGAGTGTGAGAGTGATAACACCAAATTTAACACACCTGCTCCCCATTCACACCTGAGACCTTGTAACACTAACGAGTCACATGACACCGGGGTGGTAAAATGGCTAATTGGGCACAATGTGGTCATTTTCACTTATGGGTGTACTCACTTTCATTGCCATTCAGACATTAATAGCTGTGTGTTGAGTTATTTTGAGGGCACAGCAAATTTACACTGTTATACAAGCTGTTCACCGAATACTTTACATTGTATCAAAGTATCATATCTTCAGTGTTGTCCAATGAAAAGATACAATGTTACAAAAATGTGAGTGGTGTACTCACGTTTGTGACATACTGTATATATAAATATCTAATTACAACCAAAAGGAATAACTAGACCTCTGAGGTTTATTTGAAAAGTGGATGTGTGTGAGAGTACTTTGACTCACTAAGAACTTTGACTCAGACATGCATTTGACTCAGCTCTTACCTTTCACTGGAGGTGCTGGTAGCCTTCGCCGGTGCTGCCGACATGAATCTATGGTTTGCAGCTGCAGTAAAGGTGAGAAATTTACTTCCGTGCGTGTGTGTGTGTGTGTGTGTGTGTGTGTTTGTGCTCAAGCGTGTATCTGGGTGCATGTGTGCAATGCACCCTAGGGACGAAGGTGTCAAACGCTTGTAACACTTGTTATGTACGTTGGGTTTTTGCTCTGACCTTTGTTACCCGTGTCTGCGGTGCTACGTTGAGACCTGCGTTTTTTAAGGCTGCGATTCTTGCTGCAATGTCTGTCACCTGAAGGAACAAAGAGCAAAGTCGAAAGGTAAAAGATTTTTTCTACCTTGCGTTCACACTGCCACTCCGTACCGAATGGCCAGTCCCCATTTACCACATAGTTTGTAATGCAGAAAACGTGCGAGGCAGGGAACAGCGAGAGCATGTTTTCCCCACGAAAGAGCAGCGTGTCCCCAGGCCGCGCACACCTGGATCTCAGCCTGCTGCACCTGAGCCGCGGCCGAGGCCACCTGCTCCTCCAGGTGGGCGAGCTCGCCCTCGGTGGTGTCTCCGCTGATGCCGCGGGCGCGTTCCGCCAGCTCCTCGAGCTCCGCCTCCAGTCCGAACGTGTCGCCCGCTGCAACGTACACCTGCCGAGATGCAAATGACATTGGAATGGGACAAAATACGGAGGGACAGTCGCGGAGCTGGACTGTATAGCGGATTCCTACATTCTCCTCTAAGTGGCTGAGCTGCTCGTCCAGCCTCTTGCTCTGCACAGGAGGGAGGGTGGGACAGTCCTGGGGCTCCGATTGGCTGAGCCCATCACCCATGGTGCCTCGGATGAGGTCTTCTGTGGTGTTCAGAACCTTCAGCACCTCGGTGGTAATACTGCGCAGTGATGCAGCGGAATACTTCTACAGACACATTCGTGCACATAAGCGTGAACACACACACAAACACACGCGCACACAAATGCACACGCACACACACACACACACACGATAAGTGTTTGATGATCAGTAATGTCTGGTTAAGTAAACATAGCTGAACACAAGCCTTCTCAGGACAAAAAATAAACCAGATGTATTTCACGTGTTAACAAAGAACTGATAGGAGATGAGGTCAAAGAAGGCAAGCCTGGTATGCCCTTCGCTGCAGAAATACTTCAAAGTTCATGTTAAAATTTCAAAGCAAAAATTGTATGTGTCGGTGCCAGAATCTCCTTCCACAGCAGCAGAGTGGAATTTCAGGTCATTTTCTAACCATACGAAAGACGAAAGATGAAATAAAGTTAAAGTAGATGGAGAAGAAACACTGTGGTAGTGGTGGATAAACTGCCTATTATTGTTTGCAATCAAGACAATGCAGCACAGCTCTTACTTTGTATATTTCCTCCGGTGTAAGAAACTCCTCCTGACTAGAGAGGTCGCTGTCCAGATTTTCCTTGAATGTGTGGTCCTTGCACTCCTCAGCTTTCATGATGCAACTCTTTTCTTCTGTTGTCAGAACCCCATTAGGTTTGTGCTCCTTTCCCATGACCCTCACCTGGAATGGTCTGTCCACACTCACACCCTCGTGGTCCTGTTTTATCTCGACATTTCTCTCCATATCAACGAACTGCGGCATTTCATTTTCTTCTTTTTGTTTTCCTCCAATTTCCTCAGCTTCATCTACTTGTTCGGCAGTGCTGTCCATTCTTATATCATGCAGGTCTGCTTCGATCTCCCGTTCCATGTTATTTAAAGTTTGGACAACGCTCTCGATCATCCTCTCATATTCTGCATCCTTTTCCTCACTTCTGGTTGAACTCAGGTCATCACAACCGTGTTTGACTGTCTCCTTCCATCTTCCCTGTACTCTTTCGTTTTCTTCACTCTTGGCTGGAGGTGCCGCCGTTACTGTATGCTCCCAGTTCCCACGCCTCTCAGCGTCTCTCCTCTCGTCTCCCTCCTCTCCTCCTTCTGCAGCTGCCTTCCCTTGTTTCTCCAGCTTCAAGACACTCTGGCTTTTCTGCTCCTTCAGTGTTTCCATCTCACTGGTTTGTTCTTTGACTTGCTCGCATTCAGGGCTGTCTGCTTGTCCGTCAGCATCTGCGTTCTCAACCTGCTCCTCTTCACTGGTTCTCTCCCTCCTCCAGCTGGCCTTGACAGAAGGAGATCTGGTCCGTACCCCTGACTCGATGCCATCTGCTTTGCTCTCCTCATGCTCCTTGGTTCCTCCTGCTGATTCACTCTCCTGATCTAAGCTCTTCTCCTGTGGAATCCCTGCAGTTTTCTCTCTTTTATTTCCACTTTGTTTCTTTGTTGTCTCTTCTATAATCTCGTTATGAAAATGATCATTCCTCATTCCTGAATTCACAGACTCCCTGTCTAGCCCTTGTGTCTTCTTGTGAATGTTTCCAGCTGGTGTAGCTGTGTTTCCTTCCCCAGGACCCGAGCAGTCAGGAGTTTCCTCTTCCTGACTTACCAGCTCTGTTTCATTCTTCCTCACCTCCAGAAGTTTCTTGCCTTCGTGATGCTCTTTCCCATGTTCCATTTTGTCCTGCCCCTCCCCCACCTCCACATCCCACAATGCATCTGTTCCCCCTTGTCTCTTCTTCTCTCTCTTTGCATTTCCCTCTCCTTCCATCTCTATTTTTTTATCAAGGCCATCCTTCATTTCATCCATCTTTCCTTCGAATGGATTGGTCAGCTGTGGGTCTGAGGAGCCAATCAGAAGATGATCCTCAGGTGCAGAAGGGGTCACGGCACAGGAGTCCCCGGCATCTGGGGTGGCACCGTCTGAAGTGTCGTCCCTATGCTGGTCATTCATGACCTCTGAGGCAGCTTGCTTGTTACGCCGATGGTGCATCAAAACATCCCGAAGCATCCTGTTACAGTCCTGCAGAAGAAAATGGGGTTAGTTGGAAATACTTGAAAATGTTCTCAGGATTTACTATTTTTCTTTGCATATTTCTTTTTTTATCCCTAGGCAACAAAACTGTAACTTTTTTGTACTGAAACATTGACCTTAGAATACACTTCATGTGTCAGATCTGGCAGTACCCCATCCGGCCTCCAGAGGCCTCACTCTCCAGAGTTCTAGGTTCCTGGAAATTTCCATTCTCACCTGTTCCTCGTTCTGTCATTAGCACCCCTATATTAGGATCCCCAAACTCTCCACACGTTGCAAAGTATTGCCAACCTGTTTGCATACTGAGCGCTGGCTGTGTTGTGGTTATTCTGGTTTTTGATCCGCCTACTCGCTTGTTCCTGGTTTTTGTCCTTTTGCCCTGTCCATTTATACCTCTGCCTGTTCCTGCTGCCTTCTTTGGTTTTTTGACTCTTTGCCTGTTTTTTGGATTCTATTTTTGCCCCTTTTGTACCTTTGCTTATTCTCTGACCTGGTTCCTGATCCTGTTTCGGTAATTGACTGTTTTTTGCCTGCTTCAATAAATATGTCATTATCCTGTGAATGGATCCTTCTGTCTAACGCCCCGGAAACGTTACATCATACTTAATGCGAATTCATTTTTATATATATATTTTTTTTAATCAAGTATAGTTATTTGTTTAAATTTTACATTTATTTATTACTTATTCATAAATAACATTAGCTGTTACATTTAAAATGAAACTAGCATATTAAATTGTACAGTGTTTGGGTTTTGCTTATGTGTGGCCTCAGGAACATCCCTCCTCAGTGTCCAGCAGAACCCTGCCAGCCAGGAGTCTCCTTGGTACTGCTTTACTGTACTATACATAATGGTTATATGGGAAGAAGAAAAATCTATGGGATTCAGTATGCAAAAATACATAAGACAGGTTAAAATCTAAAAATCCATTATGAGATGTTTCTCACTTCAGATGATGACATAATGAAGCCTTTCTCCTCTGAGTGGCCTCGCTGGCTTCTCCTCTTCCTCCGGGTCCTCTTGGCTCTGCTGACCTCTGACTCCTCCTCACTGCTCCCTGTCCCATCTGGAATGCTCGTCAGGACAGTGTCCTGCTCGTGGTCACACCTAAGCACATGTGCGTCCTGGTCCGAGTCCGTCTGGCTCTTCTCGGCGATGGTTTCTGCGGGCGAGTGCGGGCTGGTGGACCGAAAGTCGTCCAGCGCGTTGTTGGAAGACACTCGGTGGCGAAACTGGAGCAGGGCGGCTGCCCAGGCTGCATCGGCGTCTGGCTCTGTGTCGGAGCACAGGGCGTCGTAGGCGGAGACTGTGCCAGACTCCTCCTCCAGCGCCGTGAACGCCAGGCTCTTACGTTTGGTCAGAAGGCTAGGACGCGATAGCTGGGTGCTCTGCATGGTGATCCAGTTACCGTCTGGACTCTGCAGCACTGATGCACCTTCGGACACGTACACACACAAGCACACGTGCACACACACAAACATGCACATGCAGACACGCACACACTCGCACCATGAGTTCAGCACCATAGTCTTTTTAAGCTTAAATAACACACTACTGTTCAGATACATTTTAAAGCCAGCTCTTTCTGTACATCATCTTAAAATATACGTGGTAGGGATGAATAGTTACAGACACAGGCCATCCGGGACATAATCGGTCTCTTACTGGAGTTGTCCAGCCGGTCGACACTCTTCCAGCTGGGAAGGCCTGGGCCAGCGGCTCCTTCCTTTGTGAGCCCCTGGGTGCAGTCCAGAGAAAATGTACGTCCCTGCTTTGCTTTGCCCTCCTGCTCAGAGATATCCCCCGTGTGGAGAGCCAGCGCCGACTGTGACCTCTGAGAGGAGAGTGGGGCGTGTGTAATAAGACAGCAAGTGAGCCCAAAGCTCTATTGAATTGCTCCAAACCTTCTGACTAAAGCACTGTGTTATTAGGACGGCTGGTGTAAAGCTCCACTGGTTGTTGACAAGGGCAGGAGTAAGGCTGTCATACCCAGAGGGAGGTGCTGAGGCTGCCCCTGGAGCCCGGGGAGCTGTGGATTCGAGCCCTGGGGGAAGAAGGTGAGCTCGCCTCGCTGTTTCCTTCAGATGGCCAGTCCGGTTGCGTCTCAGGCGTATCTCTCCTCCTGCGGATAATCTGAATGGAAAAGCGACTGGGTTCAAATGAGGCATCCTTATAAACCCAGGTAGCAAACAATGCGAAAATGGCTCACAAAACCACAAGGTGAATAATGGCGTCACAAGCATTAAACGGGTCCGATTTGTGACCCTGCAATAGATGAACAAATAATCACTGCAGATGTTCATCACATTACTCACTTTCTGCACAATGGCGGTGGTCAGCTCTTCTACCAGCTCTCCTCTGTTGTCCTGCAAGTACTGAGCCTCCTTCAGCTTTTGCTTTGGAAGAAAACAGGAGAGCACTGCTTTACGACATCCTTCAGGGTGATAAAATAGGGGCTGAAATGAAATACACCAAGAGGTGCTCTTTCCATCTGGTCTCCCCCCTGTCTGGTGGAAGTCCCAACGCAGTGCTGGCATGCTGGGTAATCAACCCCCATGATTTACTGTATGCCAAAGCTTTGTTTCAGTTGACATACCGAATACATACCAAATGCCTTTTATTAACAAAAAAACTTCAGTTTGTTTGAATTAACAGTAAAACAGAAAGTGGCAGAACCAGGTACGGAGTCTTTGATGGGAATCAAACAAATCCAGAACCCAAAATCAGACAATAGTAATCCATGAAAAAGACGTGGGTCCAAAAACCTGGTCCTCCTGAGCTAGTGTGGCACCTGGGCTGAACTTGGGCTTCCTTCTGGGTGACTGCTTCAAATGGTATCTACACTTGACAAGGACTGAGATGTTGGCATTTCCTATTAGGCTCAATCAAGATATCGTTAGCTGTTGTTGTCTACTGATCAAGTTATCTCAGTTTTCTGAAGAACATTTACAATAATGACTTAATTTCTTAAAATTAGAAGGGTAAAAAATAATTTTTATAGCTCACAAATAATCACAAATAATTAACTGTCATACTTAGAATCATAAATGTTTTTTGATTTATCGATTGACGATTTACCATTAATCCGGTAAAGCATATTATTGTGCAAGTTCCACACCTACCTTACAGTAAATCCATCCATCACACTGATAACAGGTGTAATCTAACACCATCACGCACATAACGGGTCTAATTTAACACTGTCTATCCTCACAGAACACAAGCAGCCCATAGCTGGGCAGAAATCACCTCAGAACAAGTACAAGTACTGGGTTCTATGCGCATCGCTAGCGTGCAGGACGTACTTGATTGAGTGTCTGGCTCTCAGTCTTGGCGATAGCCTCGTCCAAGGCCTCCTCCGCCACTCGCCGTGCCACACTGGTGGTGTCCGCCATGCTGTGCTCTGGAATGAAAGGGGAGGAGAGCTACGTTGCCGACCGCTGGCTTGAGCATATTGTTAAACGCAGGTACATGGGTCCATGTCACTAACCTTCACTATGCCTGTAGAACGTCGAGTCGCTCTCATACACACTGCTGTCATTGTCCGCACTTTCTGCACATGTACACCCCCCTGTTAAAAAGACAACAACATCAAACTTCTGAAGTTTACGGGCACTACATAAGGACAGCGCCGAGGTTACGAATGAAAAAAAGGTCACTCCTGCACACGCCACAACACACCTTTTGCATTGCTGATTTTCCATGGACCTCAATGTACTGTTATGCACGACTGCTAAAATACACATCAACCCAAATATATCAAAAATACATCTAAAATGAATCTTAACATCAACCAGGTGCTCAACATCAAAGATAGAAAAAGTGAAATATCTTCTAAGCTATTCTGTCTGTTCGACTAGTCATAAGGTAACAGGTGCTCTGCGTCACAGCCTCTTGTAAACAATCGTGGCTTATGTCTATGTTTTGATTGTGTGCTTGCGAGTCGTTTATTGTATTGTTGGCCATGCCTGACCCTGTGATGTGTGTCTGCCTCATTTGTCTCACCGCCTGGGTTTCATTAAGTACTTACGCCTTATTTAAGGTCTTTGTGTTCGCGTGACCGCTGTAGGTCTTTAACGCTGCGTTCATTTTAGTTATGATTAATGCCCTTTTATGGCCAGTTTAGTTTTCCTTACTTTCATGAAACTGTTCGGTCGGAGACTTTGTTTGCTTCTCTTCCTCTTTGCATGTTCTTCCCCCCTGACACTGTTGTAGCCTTTTGTAATCGCATTCAAACTAAAAGCCGCGGCAATTTGTTAATAAAAAGAAGTGTTTTTTTCCACAGAACAAATCCACAACATTATTATCATTCTGTTTTCATTTAGAGATTCACACAAAGTTGCTACAATATATTACACACACACACACACACACACACACAGGCAGTATTGCCTATTGAATAAATTCATTACTGAGGCCTTGAGCACTGATTCACAGTGTGTACTATTGTTGATAGACATTTCAATGATTTCATTATTTCCCATTTTCACCAAAGCAGAATCCTAGTTTCCTGGCATGTTTCTGACAGACATAATTATGTTTTGTTCTGCCTTAATCTGTGTGCACGTATCTTGATAAAATAATTTAGCCAATAGGTAACTGACTTTGCATTCGATTTGCCAATAAAATGTTTGTTGAATGTGCTTGTTTTTCACAACTCAAGTTTAACAATGGTTTTAATGACGAATCCTAATTTTATCAGTGTTTTTTGCCCGGACAAAACACTTGATTCAAAAAAAGCCTTTCCTGACATCAGTGACAGTGCCTATAACTCAGGAGAAACTCCAAAACCATTTAGCTTGAAAAAGCTTGACAGAACCACAATCTGGGATGTGTGCACTCAGAGACCTACGGGTCTCTCTCTCTCTCTCTTTCTCAGAGCAGTGTGAGGACATCCCGTTTGATGGATGCTGCCTGACAGTCTGGCCCTGCATGACCTGCCTGAGGTGTCAACAAGCCTCCACAGAAATAATGAAGCTCAGCTGACCTCTGACCTCTGATGCTGTCATCTGTTCAGATCTACTGAAGCTCGGATGACCTCAGACCTCTGATGCTGCCACCTCTTTCTCTTTGAAAAAAAAAAACTTGCTCTTTCCAATCTCACATGTTCGTCAGGATATAAAGATGCAAACTCAAACACCTGGGGACAAAAGCACAGGAAAGTCCTGCTTTGCCTTCTTAATTTTTGGCCACTTACTCCATCCATACCAAATCAAGTTCATTTACTATTAGGTTCCATTTTTTGTTTAGCATTTCATCAGGTAGGGTTAGGAAATTTGTTTATTTGTTTGTTTATTTTCAGAAAGGTGCATCAGAATTAGTGTATGTGTACTACTTTACTGCATCTAACCCTATTCATAATGCTGTCTTGTTTCTACATTGTGTATATAAAACCTCCATTTAAAAGGGCCCCAAATGTTTCATAGCCTAGGGCTACAAAGGGCCTTAATCCTCTGTACTGGGGAGGGGTAATTCTGAGTAGGATGGGGCCATAAGCCCCCGGCGTTGGGGTTAGAACTGCCCACCAGAATCGTCTTGCTCAAGCATCACCGAGTCTTTAAGAACCAGAAAATTAGGTTTAAGTATCACATGGGGAATAAACCCCTCATGCCTTGTGCCCGACATGTCAAGCCTCAAAAATGTGGTTACACAACATCGACTATATACAAAAGAAGCTTTATACTATTCTGGTACAAATGTATTTGTTAACATTTGTGTGGCATTTATACAAATGAAGATGTATTTGTTATATAACTGCTTTATAAGGATCTAAAGATTTAATAATTTTACCATTTTGTATATGCTAAGTCCCTGAAATGCTATTTTCATTATTTTTTACTTCCCATTACATTGGTTTTCATGGTTTATGTATTTGTGTTTATTTGGGAAAGGAATTGGTATTAAACCCTAGTAAAACAAACAAACAAACAAAAAAAACCCTCTACTTTGATATTTCCCCCGAGTAATTCTCTGAAATTTATTTTAAATCAAATCCAGAGATGAACTGATGCACACACACACACACACACACACACACACACACACACACACACACACACACACACACACACACACACAC
>JAOXYF010000016.1:10764854-10810497 GCA_028565775.1 Sternarchorhynchus goeldii
ACACACACACACACACACACACACACACACACACACACACACACACACACACACACACACACACACACAGGCACATACACACTCAAACCAAACACCAGCACACATGTCACGTCTAGACTGATAGGACAGCGGCAGGAAGCTCTATGTGTAAACAACTGGGTTATTTTTAAGTGTTTAATGGTGTGTCTGTTTCTATGCCACATGTGAGTTGCTTCCTTAATAAGAATGTACTCTCCGAAACCTGGACACAGACCTAGATCCATTACTGATAGACAGTGATACCAAACCAACTTCAAAGTGATACCAAACCAACTTCAAAGTGATACCAAACCAACTTCAAAGTCTAAAAATTCAGTGGAAAATATCTGATGGTTACCAATAGTGTGCTATTAAATGTATACAAAATGAACAATTAAAAATACCAGCTGTGCCTTAAGATGGGTACAAAATAAAAGGAAATATATGAACATGCGTAATGGTAGAAGGTCTGCACCTGAGGTTCCTCCCTGGTCATGCCATGGTGAAGTGAGCCTCCTGTTCAGAATCTTCAGCACCTTGTCACTGCCAAACCTCTTAAAGCGTCTCTTTACACTGCTGTAGAACCACTCCAGAGAGCGTGTCTTCAGCAGCCTGCGCGCGCACACACACACACACACACACACACACACACATCACACGCTCAGTGCCGCCCTGCTGGGAAGTAATGAAAATAAAGCTCAAAGCTTCAGTTAAGACCTGATTCAGTGTAAAGTCAAAACACAATTTACCAAAGATACAAAACCACAGTTACCAAAGATGCTTCAATCAACCTGCTTCTACACAATTTGCTACCACTGCACAGACATATTTACACAAAGCCTTATTTGTACTCGTAGTCTCCGCAAACATTGGAATGAACAGGTACGACAGCACTGATCCATTGGAGCGAGAGGAGCGGCTGAGAGGAGCAGCTCCTTCCTGGGAAGCTGTCCTGAACCTGAAGTTATCTGAGGTCAGATCCAATAAAACAGTGCAGCATACGCTGGAGAAAGAGCAAAGAGGCCTCCAAAATATTTACTGCAGACTATTTGGATGGACACTTTGCCAATATTGTTGAATACCACAGGTGTATGTCATCAGCTACACATACAACTGGCCTACACATATTGAGCCACAGACATTTTACACTTCAAGCCCAGATCTACTAAATCTTTCTGTTATTTATCTAAATCCTGTAAAAAAAAAGGCATATATACTCTGAAGCAAAATGTATTAATTAACCATTAATTTTCAAGCCTTAAAAAGAGGAATTTTGAAAAGATTATTTGTTGCACAAGTCTGAAAGCACCATAAATCTCAGAATACACTTTAATATTCTTGGGACACTGACAACATTTCGCTAAATAGAACTATATCTTTAAATAGAATATCTTTAAAGCTACAACGTATGTTTTGCGTGCACGAAGAGCTAGTGAAGGAAGTACTGTAAACATCAACAAGGAACATCAACAAGAGCAATGGTGCTAGTGACCATATGGGGGAGGGAGAGGGAGGGGAAGCGGTTGGGGGTTTGGTCATTACACGCTACATCAAGTTCACTACACTCATTTGAAACAAATACAGTGGACAGAATTCTCAGTTGCAATAATACAGAGGAGTAGGGACATTCTAACCCAGTGAAGAATGTGTTCTGTCTCTCGGGACATTACGGCCCATAAACATGCTGCTCACAACAGTGGACAACAGCTGCCTTTGCTCTTTCAACACAAAGGATGTACAGAGTAACTGCATGTACGAGCAGCGTTAATTTTTTTCTTAAAGTCGACCTGCCCAAGAGCTATGATGATGACTTAAATCTGAATTATACAGCGTTTTTTATCGGTGTATGTAAAAGCAGTCAGGGCGTAGTCTAAAAGGTCTTTCTGGAATTAAAACGGTTCCAGTCACTGGAATTAAAACGGTTCCAGTCACAGCAAAAAACAAAATAACACAACAAATTTCACTGTCTGAGGGGTGAGGTAGTGGAGTGCCTTTTTTGAAGATTTGAAGTAGAATAATAAATAAGCATTTTTAGAGAAAAGTAAGCCTCCATTGAACCATGAGCGTTAGGCAAACATTAACATACTTAAAAAACAGACAAATTACACAAACATCCTGAACACTGAATGTCAGTGCCAGACATAAACGGAAGATTAATCAACTGGACGGAGGCCCTTCTCAACAGCCCTGGACTATGTCATATTTTATCATTTATTGTTCTTTGTATTTTTTCATATATTTATCTTGTTATCCTGGTGACCGGTGTCAGCCAGAAGAGGACAGGCTCCGCCCCTGAGTCTTCTTGGGAGTCTGAGTTCCTCCCAAGGTTTCTTCCTCACACTCTTAGGGAATTTTTCCTTGCCACTTTCGCCCTTGGCTTGATCACTGGGGGCTTGGACTTGGACACTTGTAAAGCTGCTTTGAGACAACATCTGTTGTAAAAGGCGAAACATAAATAAAATTGATTTGATTTGATTATTTAATTGCCCCAGGCTCAGTCCCTGGAGTCTGACCCTCACGTGAACCTTGGTAGCTATGGACACTGAACCCTTCTTACAAACAGACTCCTCTCAATTGCCTATGCCATGTAGGGGCGGAGCTTCAGGCGGGGCAGGGGGCGGGTCTGGGTGCCAAACACTCACCTGGTCCTCTGGCAGGCGGAGCAGAGCCAGCCGTTGGGAGCTCGGGTGTAACAGCAGCACTGCCTGCAGATGTTGTAGCGGCAGGCGAGGCAGGTGTAGCGCGGCGCCAGCAGGAAGGTGAAGGGACTGCAGCAGCGCATGCAGCAGCGCTGGTTAAAATTACGCTGGCGAGAGAGGAGCACGCACCTCCTCTTCTCCTCCTCCAGCTCCTGCCTCAGCTCCCTACCACACAGAGAGCCGGGGGGGTTGAGAGAAGAGAGATTGAGGGTTAGAGAGGGAAGGAGGATGGACAGAAAGGGAGAGAGAGAGAGGAAGTAACATATAAAGATAAAGGAAACAGGCCATGTGAGCGCAAATGTTGGAAAACACAGAGACACAGGGAAAGAATGACAAACAACAACCCATCTTATAATAAACTGATAATTTTATTGACAAACAATAATATACACTTTAAGATAACATGAGTGAATGATGAACTATGTTTGCCATCAAATGGTCCTGCACACTAACTAATCCGTGCCGTGTTTACAAAGTGCCCTTCAAACTGACACGATAGCAACAAGCGCATTAGCTGCAGTATCAGACCTTCTAGATAAGAAAGTGATGCTACACTGAAATTGAGTTGGCTGAATATTTTATGGACACTGACAAAAACAACCACAATTATTTTTAAATAAGGAGCAAAAATACCACTCGGCTAAAAACGAGTGCATTTTGCAAGGACACACTGTGTTAAGGGAGCAAATTAATAACTGACAGAATTAATAAATACTCAAATAAATCCTGATCACAGCATTTAAATCTAAACACAGAGCCACAGGATCTGGGCCAGAGAGGAGAGTCTGTGCCTCTCTGTACGGTGCAGTGCTAATGCAGATCCGATTTCTGCTGGGCCTTACTGAACGCCTGGGGCACAGACATTAACAGTGATTACACACACCAGTCAGGAAAACATGTACACACACACACACACACACGCACACACACACACATGAACACACACAAGCACATGCATGCATACAAACATGCACACAAATACACAAACACACATGCATGAGCACACACACACACACACATGCAAGACACACATGAACACACATGTACACACACACATACACGCATGTGCATATGCGCGCACACACACACACACACACACACACACGCGCACTCACGCATGCACACACACACATGATTGGTTCTGTGCAATTACGGGTACCATTGCCCTCAAATGTTGCTGTACAAACACAATGCAACAACGCTCAACAACACCCAAGACTTTCTGCTCGTACCAATTCTAACAGCACCAGTGTAGCCCACACATCCCAGTGGAGGGGGAGGGTGGAAGGTTATAATGTAAAACTGCAACAAACCACTTCTCCCATAATCCATCCATCTGTCCTGTTTTGTTCCATCTAATCAATTAAGTGGGAAAAACCCTACAAACTGGCAATGATTATATAATATGCATTACACAGTTTCAAATAACAAACTTCTTCATATTTGCTAACAAAGGATGTGCTACTAAGTGCACAGCAGCATGATTTTCCACTCACAATTATTATTATCGACATAAAACATGATATTGATATATCGATATATATTGATATGTTGATATGCTGCTTGCAGCTCTGATCTATAAGTTAGGTCTCAAACTGTTAAACTATGCTTATTATACAAAAATAACTTTAATAATAGACTGTGACTAAGGAAGCCTGTTATGTCATGCAGATATTCAGTAAAAACTGTGGGAAAGCAAGGACATTTTATAAATTGCCGCGTCATATTCTTTAATATAGGTGTCAGTCCTACGGCCTTTACATTAGCAGATTAGCTTTGCCGTTTCCATACTGTGATTGATAAAGGCATATGACAGGTCCTATGTCAGTGCGATGGCCGGCTCCCTGCGTCTGGCTCTGGCTACCAGTGCACATTAAGTGGCTCCCATTTTGAATAATGACCAGCCTAATGCTGCCCACTCTAATGTTACATACTTTGACTGTAATGGATCCAGTACTGCGCAATCCAATCCCAACACCCCCCCCCCCACCTCTCCATCCTACCCACTGTTTCATTGCAGTATCTAAACCACACAGGACGGGTGATGTGAGAGTTGGTATAACTGCTGCTAAAAGCTTTGCGCAGTATCTACGTGTTTTTCGATCAGCGCAAGTTACTCGCAAATAAACTTAAAATGCCTCTCACAAAGGAGACAGTACTAATTTTGCTGCCTTGCCTGTCTGAGAAATGAGACTGTTACTTAAAGTGAAAAACACCGGACTGCTTGTATTTGAGATGGTCTCCAGAGCCTTAATTTTGGTGGTAATTCTCTTTCTGGTCTGGTCGAGTTAGTCAGGAAATGCCTTACTGCAGTAGTGCAATAACAGTAAAGAAATAAACTTGAAAAGTTTGGAAAGGAACTGCAACCCACTAATTCTGACCGTTTGTTTACGTGAAAATCTGTGTTTTCCGTGTTTCTCTGTTTTTCAATTTGATGACAATACAGAATGATCTACCGCCACTGTTCCACTATCCTGCTCCACTGTGTTTCTCTGTCTTGCTCTGCTGTCCTGTTCCACTGTCCTGCTCCACTGTGCTTCTCTGTCCTGCTCTGCTGTCCTGTTCTACTGTTCTGCTCCACTAACATGCTCTACTGTCTGCTATGTCCTGCTCTCTTGTCCTGTTCCACTGTCCTGCTCTACTGTGCTTCTCTGTCCTGCTCTCCTGTCCTGTACTACTGTCCTGCTCCTCTGTCCTGCTCCACTATCCTCCTTCTTTTCTCGGCTTTTCCACAAAGTTCTAAATCCTGTGTGCAAAGTGTAATCAGAGTGCAGCTGCACTCAACGCTGCACTGTATTAATGTAGCTGCAACTACTGAAAAATTACAGCATCTCTGTGAGACATGTAAAAGCTCTATCTACTGTTTCCACTATCGAAAACCTACATCCACTGTTGCCACTATAACCCCATTTGAAAATAATACCGAATAAGCTAAGGTGGCAAGTTCTCAGCATCTTCTTTCAGATGCCAAGAATTAAACATACTTATGTAATAGCAGAAGTTTGGGAGAAACTCCTCTTCTCAGCAGACTTCCACTGTATTACCAACTTTGTCTCTGATCTTTGTCAGAAAGTTTTTCAACCTTCTTTTCACCTTCTAGAGTTTCGCGCTCACTCCTTGAACTACATTTGTTTTGCTGTCATGGTCTGCCATCACAGAATGTCTGATAGCAGGTACTGAGGTTTGCACACACTCTCACAATGGCAGTGCAGTGTGTTTTTGGGCCACAAACCAGGGAGAGAGTTTCCTATCTCTCCTGTCATGAATATGCATGCTAGCTAAAGACCTTAAAGGCAACGTGGAAAATCCCCCTTCTTACACCCATGGCTTTTTGATACGGTGGTCGTGTGAATTGGACGCTGAGCACTAGTCTGTAGTGAGACTCCAAGAAGAGCACTGGCCAAGCAATGAGGCCATCCTGGGTCACCCTAGGTTACCCTAGACCACTCTGGATCACCCTAAGTTACCCTAGGTCACTCTGAGTCACCTTAGGCAACTCCTTCATGCCCTGGTGATCTACAGCCCTGCAGCAATCAATTCAGATGATTTGGCACACAATTCAGATATCAAGTCAGACCTGAAGCTAAAATACTGCTTTGCAGCATGTGTACAAGACTCGCTCCAGAGAGTACAAGACCACAGGAAAACGCCTGCTGGTCTGAAGAAATAAACATAAGAGCCGTTAACTCCAACCCTAAGAACATAAAAAGAGGCATGTGATGCTTCATGTGCTTCCCGTGTGCCTGTTTAATGACAAAAGCCGTGATGCAGGCTTCTGTGTTCACAGTGGTCTGTAAGCCACTGCTCAGACAGGGTCAGGAAACCTTTCCTGCTTTTTCTGATTAAGAACATTGTTCTCTGATTGGCTTCTCATAATCATGTTTGCAGCTTGCCAGTCATGCCCCACTTTCCCTCTCCTGCATCTCAGTCTGTCTTTCATTTGGTTTTGAAACGATTTCATAATCCTGAAAAAGTAAGGAGCTGGATGTGTGTAAGCCAAACACAAAAGGGGACAGAGAACACGAAAGATTGTTTATGGAAGAACATTTGAACGTTGGTACCTCATCGTGACCCCTCTGCATGCCTGAGCAGAGAGGAAAAAAAGATCATTTATATTTCACGACTAATTTAATCAGTATTTAAAGCCAGAAGAAAGTAGTTTGGGGATCAGAAACCCAGAGGGACAAGTTGTGCATTAACTCCTTATGTTTTCCACTGTGCTACTGCATTCAAAATTAATTCAAGCAATTGGGTTGCATTTACACATTTAAAATTGTTATAAAGGTGCTATAAAAATAATTTGTTTGTATAGAAATTCCTTTCGATTGTGTGAAACAGCTATATTTAGGAAATAGGACCTCCTGCATAATTTTCAACAGTCAATGGTAATGTGCCATATATATGATGGAAACAAAAGCAGATTGATAAAACTTGGAAATTAGTGTGTCTTTCTTTATCATTACAAATGGCCCAGTGCATCATGGTCCATTGTGCTCCAAGTGTACTTGTTTGGCAGTCAGAGCTAATTGCTAATGGATTTAACAGGAAGTCTTTCTATTTTCTTTTCATTGTTAAAAGCACTTCTCCATCAGTTCAGGGGTGTTATGACTGTGCATCTATGTACAATACAGCTATGAATATATGGCATTTGATGAGGCTACTAAACTAGGGTGCCAGCAATACATTTATCATTTCAGCACAAGGAAAGCTGACCTTATGCACTGATTTACATGCTTTGGACTCAATAAAAACCTAGACAAAAGTGATCATCACCCAGCCTGAAGTCAGAAAGTCTTTTCAGACACTCAGTAATGTTCTAGTTTAAAAATGTACAAAGAAAAAAAAACAAAGGTCTCTATGGAAATACTGAAAGTGAATTGCAGAATTTCCAGGCTGTTACACGCCAGACATAGTGTGCAGTGTCTAATGCTAAGGAGGTATTTAAAGAGAACAGAGGGTTTAATTAGTCAAAAGCGGCCCATTAGGAGACCAGTCAGATCACGAATAATGGTGTAGATCATTATGAGCTGATTCCCTGTGGAATGCTTTAGTCAAAGATAAGCATGAAAAGCCTGATCTCCATCCTCCAATCATTACAGACATCTAATATAAACACTTATGCAGTCATACCACTCTGTATGCCGTAAATGTTGACAATTCACTTGCCAAAATTCTTACTAATCTTTCATCATGGGAGAAAAACAAGATTAGCGCAGGGAGGGCGCCTGTGATGGCCCAGTATCAGTACGATAAAAAACACTGGTGCCCAAAACAATTGTGATGGAAAATTCCATTACCCAGGGTGAGGCAAAAAGCCTGTTTGCTGAGTGTTTTTGTTTTGTATGTTTGTATGTACAGTTTTAAAAGAGCACAACTAAATGTGTTCCTCTGATAAACTACTCAAGTTTATTTTATATAATGGTAGAATGGTAGATCCATGTGCAACTGGTGGTACCGAGCATGCAGTTAATTATACATTAAGGTATTTAATGTTGTGGAATAATATGTTCTCTGATCAAATAAACATGTTTGTTTACTTTTGTATAGGCACACCATTGTAACACACACAATGTAAGTTATTTTTAACAGGGAAGTGTCATCTACGAGCCATTTCCTAGCTTTATGCTTAGGTAAGTGCATACATACATACATGAAATGACCTTCCACATATTATATGAACTCAGATTAGCGGAAGCAGAAATAAACTAATATATACTGCTCGTTTAGTGAAATGGCAACAGCTAACGTTTAATAATCCTCTACTAACTGCTCAGACCTATATGCCCAGAATTGGGTGTCGTAAATCAGATGGTTACCAAGCAAAGACCTTATCCTTGTTATCAGGATGTGAGCTCAAGCTACACAGGGAAGGGAAGGCTCCTTCCGGCCCTTTGTGTTGTGCGCACAAAAGCATGATGGGAAATCTCTCTCTCAGCATAGCAAGCCCTGGAATGCCACTGGGAAGAGCCTACTGGACCAGGAAAACAGTTACTACTTTCTTGAAGAGCGCGTTAGTATACACGTCTTAATATGCGCTCTTTAATTCTGTTGTGTATATATAGTACGATAACAATAAATAAATTTATTCATCTATGCGTGCATTTTGGAGCAGCCACAACATTTTAAAGTGTGTGGTAAACAGTTACCCATGTAGCGTCAATACTGCAAACAGTGGTGGTAGTGGGCGGGGCTTACTTAAGACGGTCTTCTTCTGTCTTGCGCAGTTGCATGTCTCTCTGCACCACCTGTCGCACATGCTCCGCCTCCTCCGCTGTCAGACTGGACAGGTCCAGTTTGCGCCCCATAACTCAGCTGCTGACAGCCAATCAGGTACCTATGCTGCCTCCGGCTTCGTTACTGTCTGGCTAGGAAAACAGATTTTTTTTCACATATTTTCTTATCCATACATACTACTTTGGAGGCAGCAGGCACTATTCAAGATTGGATATTGAACCCAAACCTTTAGTCAGGCATTTTCATAGAAAATGAACGTAACCGTCAAAAGGCATAATGACACAAACATTTACTCTTGATTTCTCTAAAGCACCGGTGGCAAACAAAACTTAATGTGGACCAAAACCAAACAGTAAAATCTGCAATAAGTGAGATGGAGAAAAACAACGTTCTACGTAACACGGCTAACATCTGTCGTTGTTTGTGGGACTGATACTTTGTTGGCCAGCCACTCCCACAGTGGAACTCAAAGCTTGACACACGGCATCTGTTGAGCCAACAGAGAGAGCAAACGCTCCTCGTCCGTGAAGCTTAACTGCGTAAGTTACCGGTTGTCGGCGCGAGCAAGCGAAGCGTGATGTCAGGCTCTGTGACTCTGCTTGTGGACGGCTCTTAGAGAACCGCTGTGTCCGCACACAACGACCCGCCGCTCGGGATTCACCCTGGCAGAGAGGAAAGCACAGTTTATTCCGACGATGTCAGAGACACGTTGTTCAATAAAAGTCAAAAACAAAAAACTGGACCTAAGTGAAATAAACGGAGTAAATTACACAGTTACACAGAATCGCTAGGGATGTAGTCCAAAACACTCGAAACACCGTGGTATGGTATACTGTAAATATACATAGGAACAGTGACAGCACTCTACAGATTATGCATTTTAAATAACTTTGATGAGCTAAAATAGTACAGCATCCATTCTTGATAATCCATGTTAAAACAGTACTCTGAAACCTGTTCTGTGTAAAACATAAACCTGCCTTATTAAAGCTTGATAAGATAGTGAAATCACAACTGAAACCACAGCTGTGCAAAGCACTTACCGATATTTCACGCAGCCTTACCCGGGCTGTCGCAGTCCACCGAGTAGTTACTAGATTTTTTCTTATTAATTTACAAAAATGTCACAATTTATTAACATTTAGGCAACTTTAGATAGATTTAGAAAGTTACCGAAATCTACAGCGTCGGCTGTAAGTACTTTATGTCGCCAACTAGAAAAAAGCGGATATATTCGCCTGTTTTGGAGAATAGCACACACAACAGTCCATTCCACCCGAGCACGAGACAGCACCTGAGCCGCTATAAGACACAAACCAGCCAACCACGAGGCGTCAACATCGCCACGTTCATGTTACGCTGCAAAGCGCTCGGCGATAACGGATTCATTGAAACTCATCCGCTCTGCTTATCTGTGTTGTGTTTGTAATTAGCTGAAGTTTCTGTTGTTTCGGTTCCAAGACAAGTAGGCCTAATCAAACCACTCAGTTATCAGCCAAATCATGCTAACGTATGCAAAAAAATGTTTAGACAACACGTTGGCGTCCAGGAAATAACGTTCTTTAGCGAGTCAAACAATTTTAACCAAAAGTATAAAAAAAGAGAGTTAAATACACAGCCCACTGTTCCGTTGTCCAGAAGAGTCAATAACAGAACAGGACACTGCACTATACAGATTTCTGAGGTTGATATAGGTGAACAAATATATAAATAAACATATTTAAGTATGGTCAGATACATCTTACTCTATTATACTACTTTGGAAGTAGCTACCAAATAGCAGGAGAGTATTCAGCACTGTTCTTAGACGTCTGCTACTAAGGACTACTAGGAGACGGTTGCCAGCTAGCACTAAACACATATGTATAGGAGTAAATGGTGTTTCTAGCCTTGTAACCTCTGATCATAACTTAGTTGGATGTGCTGTGTTGGGGAAAACGCAACAGCTGGTGCTACGTGTTACGCTTGAGCTGCAGATTCATAAGAAAGGACAAAACACCTTTAGCAGCTCAGTACCATCTTTTCAAAGGATCCAAAATAATCCACTGAAAATTGCCAAATGCATCTCATCCCACTCAGATAAACAGGACATTTGCACTGAATATTTCCATGTTTACAAAAGACTGTAATGGGAATCCTGCAGCTGGACAGTGAGGTTTGAGACACATTCTCCTGTTTCTGCGTATTAAGCTGAGCGGGGAAAATAACAACACTTTCCAATGTTTTTTTAAAGGCTATAAAGGTTGATGAATGCAAACTGAACAATAACCAGCTGTCACTACATAAAACAACATAAACACATACATTGTTCTGTGTGCTAGCAAATTCACATGTGTTGGGTTCATAACCCAGAAGGGGAAGGTGTAGCACATAAACAATCAGTTCCCTTATAAATAGGTATTAATCAACCAGATAAATAGAAGTCTTCTGCCCTGATTGACAGAGCATTATGGGAAACTAAAGTCATCCACTTTTCTCCTTTGTGGCTGCACAGATCGCCAAGGACAAACAGTCGTTTAATACCTTCTCATGGGAAAGGTCAATACAGCTGCGCTCATTTTTTTTAGTTTTTATAAACACTCACTAGCAGTGATGCGTTTATAAAAACATTCCCCAAAAGCATGTTCTCGTTGGTGCCTCCTCCATCCAGAACTCTGCATCTGGGAGCGGTTAGTCAGGATGCATATAAAGTGGGGTGTTCGTCTGTGCTCCAGAGGACTTCAAGATGGGACTGCGAGTACTACTGGGGTTCCTGGGCCTGCAGCTCCTCCTGTTCTGTTCTGTTCACGGGACAGATGCCGGGAGCCGAACGCCACTGCAGTCTACCAGTCTGGACCACGGTTCCGAGACCCGCCCACTGCTGCAGGCTGAGGTGAATGCCGGAATTTTCTTTCTGTGAGATGATGTATCAATGCGTGTGTTACTGGAATGGGATGTAATTTTTATGCATGTGAGCAAAACTAATCCCGTTTACTCAATATCACATTTACAGGGAATTTACCCATAGACATTTAGAAACACACAGTTTATCACTGTTGCACATTATATGACTTTAAAAGACTTAAAAGGTATAATTTGTTCTGGCAGGTTCCAGCGTTTGGATTGGGACTGAAATATCTGGCTCCACAGGACCCTCAAGCAATTTTGATGGTATGACAGTCCAGTCTTGTCACTGTTAAAGGAGAACTATTATGCTTTTCCAGTTTTTCCATTTCCTTTAGTCTGTTATACATCTTTTTGCTCTTGTAAACAGTCTGTAAAGTTACAAAGCCCAAGGTACATGCCAGAAAGAATACTCTCTTCTACAAAACCTAATTTTCTCAGCTGCTCAAAAACACCTCACTGGAATTCTAGTCATTTTCCTTTGTTACTCAATGATGAAATCTTGTAAACCAACCCTTTTTTTACCTGCTGGCAATCATGACTAGAACAGAATCTGTGATTTGACCAATCAGATCAGACTTGGCTCATTGGAAGGCAGGGCTTAAAGACACAGGAGCTCTAATAGAGTATGTGAGAGTGAAACAAGTTGGACAGTGTGAGGACAATAATGTGTTTTGGAACATTGAAGCATGTAAATCTTTTCTAGTAAACCCCATATATAAAACTGTAAAAACCCAAAAACGTGCATAATAATTCCACTTTAAGGTTCATTAAAGGCCTTACATTCTGAAGAAGAACCAAGAACTAGAATACTAATTAAAGTAAATAATTTCTGTTTTTAGTTCCTTATAAAACATTCGATATGTGTCATTTATGTAAACTTTCACAATTATTAAGATATTATTTTCATAATTATTATGACATTTTATAACTTCATTTGTGTTATTTTGTGTCTAGAAACACAGAACAAGAGAACGGCGGCAGGCTGAAAAAAAGAAGAAAAAGAAGCCTAAACCGGGAACCTTCTCTGTTCTAGCTGTGAGGACCATACATGGATTCGGGAGTCCGTGTCTTCCATTTTCCAAATGTTTGTGAAGTTTTTGAGATTTGTCTTAGAGTACTCTCTCTCCGTACCATTTTTTCAGATGGCTGGACCAATTGATCATGAGCAGAAAACACCAGCGGTAAGCTACTCATGCGTGTCGCTAGTTTCTCTGAGCTTCTTTGGATATTTTGTCTTGTTTGTCTTGCAGTTTTAAAGCCCTAGATGTGAACCAAAGATGATAGAATGTCTTCTGTCTGTTTCTCAATATGGCCAAAATGTGATATACTGAAAATAATATATATTATACTGTACAGAATAATTGATATATGTAGTGATTTGGGGGAAATATTGCTTTATGTTAGATTTTCATATGAGTGAAAAATATATTTTTTATAACATCGACACATATCTGTAGCATCACTGTGACTTTTATATGAAGTGCATGGCACATTGTTATCTCAAACCCCGAGACTAATGAAGTAGCTGTCAGCGTTAATACTGGTGTCCTGTTTTCCTCCAATCATCTGCGTTCTGTGCGCTTGATGCGTCTGTCCGCATCCAATCCCTGCACGCCTGACCTTAGAGCTGTGGCACCAAGGGGCATCCAGTGGGCCCGCCTCTGTCCCTGCACCAGCAACAGCCGTCTCTGCCAGAAGGCCTGCAGGTACCGGCCTCCCCCTCCTGGTCCTCCCCCTTCCCAGTCTTTCCCTGCTGATTCCGCGGTTGCAGCAGGGAACAAGTGCTGCAGACATAGAGGCAGAAGACAGGCCACCTAATTGATGTTTGTATTTCCTCCTGTGAGGTGAACCATGGCAGCTCGCAGTGGGGGAATCACCCCGGGCTGCAGTACCTTGCGAGGAGAGTCACCCCCACCCACAAACAGGGTAAGACACGCTGATGTCTATGTGTTCTATCATGTAGGCCCCATCATAGAGCTTCAATCATGATGTAAAGCAGACATATTTTTGTTCATAAAAGCTAATCACAATCATTTGATTATTGATAGATTCAAATGTGAAATGACTACAATGTGGTGAATGCACTCATTATTCTTTCATTGTTTAGATGAAGTGTAATGGTGATTAGTGAGAGACTTCAGATCTTCAGAACAGTACAGCCTGCCAGCATGAGTACATTCTCACTCTTTTTCATTATGCTGAAATTATATGTAAAATTAATTTACATGTACTTCATAATATGAATTATAAACAAGGTTTTCTTGAAATGAAATTGTTGAACATATAGGACAATGTATAGCCAATGTTAGCTTACAATATGTTCTTTTGCTCTAATAATAAATTGCATATGGAAAAAAATGCACATAAACTTAATAAGCCACTTTTCTGATGTGCCATAGCTGTTGTTTTGTGCACTTCCAAAAGACACCACTAAGCGGCAGCAATTACCAGACTATCCTATATTGTTTGAGCATAAATGTTTTTTGTTGGTTTGTTTAGATAATTCAAACAATACCCCAAATAACAGTGGAACGTTCTTACAGTGATGTGTCACAGAAGAAACGCACTGTGCAGTAAGTCAAGTGTCTTGTGTCTTAGATTTCCGACAAAACGCTGCTCTTCCCAATCACTGTTGCGTTTGCAGAATGTGGAAGTGCGCGTGGAGACGAGGCGTTGGTGGTTAAGCTATGCGTTCTTACTGGGTGATCTCATCCACAGTCTGGTAACTGGGTGGTTCTAAGGGTTTCGTATGCCGGGAAAGCCAAACCTATCATATAAATATGTAATGTCACATGACAAGACGTTTCAGCCAAGAGCTCCTGAAGGAAAGCAACAGACTCAGCAATGCACATGGAAGTTGGCTCTCTTCCACTATCACGTTCATTCTTAGTGATAAAAACACTCAAATAGAAAAAAAGTGTAAGATATGTGTAAAAGTGTAAAAATGATAGATATTTTTAGTTAGACTTAACAGGAAACATTTGGTGAAGTGGTGTTAGTCTCTAGTTCACCATGCCGTTCATGTCTAGCTGATCTCTGTTACTTCCTATATGTTTGGGCTCCCAGACACCCTGATGTTATATGTGAAGTAGCATTAACAATGATATAAAATTCCTAATTAACCTCATTTTTGCTGGTTTGATTTTTGTCTTTTGAACAAAACCCAGTAGACGGAACATGACCGTCATAACACTTCGTTTGCCACAAAGCGCACGTGCACATTTCAGAATGTTCATAACAGACCATAAAACATTATTTTACCAAATGCTTATTTCTTGGTTCATGTTATGTGGACTATACATAAACAAATAAACACAAAAATATTTATTATCCAGGTTATCCAGAATATTAACACTAAATGTATGTTTGGTTTCAGTTTCAGCTCAGAGAGAACACACTGTTAAAAAAAGATGACCAAACTGAAATCTGATTTGGAAGATGTATAATAGTGAAACTAAAGTCTGTATAATGATGCATAATAGCCAGACTAACTACATACGAGTTTGAAATATATGTTATGCCATGTAAGAGTCCTTTCTTTTCATGCTTTAGCATCTGCTACTGCTACTGGAGGGGCTGAACTGATGTAGAATGTGAGTGTAGATTAAAAGTAACTTGGATCCAACTCTATATTATACATACAGTGTCAGAACCTGTTTCTGTAGAGGGGTTCGGAAACGTAGTCAAGTCAGAATCATGTTTATATACAGTACTCACAAAAATGTAGGAAAGCTCATGAAGAGTTGTTTGACTTGTTAAAGCTCCAGTTTAACCACTTGTCAGGTCCAAGTGCAGACCAATGCTGACATTAGCACATGAATGTAACAGGCAGGAAATATGTCATTATTCCAACACTTCTACCAGTCAAACAATAACAGATTGATCAGAACAGTTAAACAGGAGTGTAAAATGATTTCAATCCAAAAAAATAAAACATGCTCACTTATTAAAGACATTTTGAAAAGTTTCGTGTGTCATTTTCAAAAGCCTGTATTGTACATATAAAAAGAAGAAAATATTTTGGGACACACATATATCAATTTTTATGTATTTACGTTGTCTATATTAATATTGAACCGTTCAGTTGTCACGGAAATTTCAGGGAAAAATATGGAAGGATGCCTTATTTGTCCCATGGATTTACAAGATCTTTCACTGAAGCGGAGCTCTTCCGACCATAACCCATATGGGAAAAATGACTGACACCCAAATATTTACAGTAATGAAAATGCTGACTGAGTTCAGCAGTGATATGTGTAGGGAATCCTAACTGGAACTGAAGGAACCGATGCTATGGGTGTGCAGCACTGCACAGGGCCAGCGAGATCCACACTGGTGCTGTATATTCCATTTTTATCAAAGAACATCCATGTTCCTTCCTGCTAGCACATCCTCTTAGGAACATAGCACAATCCCATCTACAGCTACAGTGTTGTGATTATTCTCAGGTAAACATTTGCCTTGTGTTCCTCACAGAGGCACCATGCAGTAGAAACCCCACGTACACACTTCACTCACGCCAAAGGAAGTTCTTCCTCCTCCTCTGCTTTTACATCACACATTTTGGTAACAGTTCCTTTGCTTTCGCTCTTTCTCTCTCTCTCTCTCACTCACACACACACACACACATACAAAAGGTGTTCTCCCAGTGAGTTCACTCAGCAGACATTATTCATGAGTAGATCCTTGACTCTTGAGCCATCTCTGCAAGGTAAGAGACGAATCTCTTAGTCGATGTGTAACATTAGCATGCAGCAGATGCTATATGAGAAGGTTACATGTGTGATAACCTGGCTGTAGCCATATAGAAATATATGAAAAGTTTTTACGTTTTAGCCTTTACAAAGTAAAGTTTATGAGCGAGTATAAAATTCTAAAGAAATGTAGCGGGATGAATATTTGTGAAAACCTTACGTTTCTCTCTTTCAAATATATTGGCATTCAGTCTAGTTCCTAAGAGAGGAAGTCTGCATTACATATTGCAACTGCTGAATTGTCTACATGCAAGCATTCTATTTGACTAGGCATTATTGCCAGTCATTCCAGGCAAGATCAGTTCGTGGAGGGTTTTCGGAAAACATGATGCAGTTTGAGTGTTTTGAAGGAGATCTAGAAGGAGCAGAAGTAGTGAATGTCCCTGCACATCCAGAATCAACAGTAGATTTACAGAATGTTTTTTCCTAGGACGCAGTGGGAATTGCAGGAATGCTGCTCTTCCGTGCTTAAGGCAATATGGTATTCTCTCTGGTTACCATATGCACACTGTGAGATGTTAAGTGAGGAAAACAATCAATGTTGGTATTACAAACATTCAAATCACATCGTAACGTAACTAGTCTTGGCCTCATACAAAACTGGCACATTTCACATGCAAAAAGTGAGTTTCCTATATAAACATCTTGTCTGACTTCATACAGAGTCATGTGTAGATTTTTTTTCTGATGAAACAGCAACTGTTATTTGTGTTTTTTGTAACATCCCTGGGAGCTAAACACAATGCAGTCATTAAGGGATTCCATAGTGTAATGGAAACCAACCTCTGAGGTAAAATGGGGGTTCTGGTGGTCAGAGCACATGTTTGCCACCAGGAAGTTAGACACCGAGTAATGTGACCATACTCTGCCTTTGCTGAAAGTGGTGTCTGAAGTTGGTTGTTTCACAAGGGGAACATTCTCACTGGGGAATGTTATCAGTTTACTGGTCAGAGAACATTTTCCATCTGTGGCAGTCGTGTTGGAGTCGGGTTTGTGGTTACTCCCTTCACAATATTTAGATTTTAAAATCAAAAGCAACATTGCTGACACTGGAGATATACTTATATTCTTGGTTAGAAGAAGAACTTTGATGTATGTGATTACTCAATCTGTTTTTTTTTATAATTTTTTTACTTCTTGTTTTATGAATGCACTAATTGCAGATCACATGAAACATGTCTGAACTCAGTTACAAATTGCATGACTAATAGCTCCTCTTGTTCTGCAGCTATTATGATGAGAATGGATTATGCAGAGGAAGATAACTATGGTAACTACAGTTACTATGACTACAACTTCAGCTATGACAACTACCACACCATCTGTGAGAAAGACGACGTACGGTCCTTTGCGAGGCTCTTCCTGCCGGTGGTGTACGGGGTGTGTGTGGTGGCGGGCGTAGCTGGCAACGCTCTAGTGGTGGGCGTGTACATGTACGGCAGGCAACTGCGGACACTGTCGGACGTGCTGCTGGTGCACCTGGCTGTGGCTGACCTGCTGTTGCTCCTGACCCTGCCCTTCTGGGCGGTGGCAGCCGTGCACGGCTGGGAGCTTGGCGAGGCGCTTTGCAAGCTCACAGCCTCCTCGTACACAGTGAGCTTCACCTGTAGCATGCTGATCCTGGCCTGCATCAGTGTGGACAGGTACCTGGTACTCACACCAGCGCTGAGGATCAAATGCCTGGGCCGGGCCTTCAGGAAGGAGCGGTCGGCCATGCTCGGGCTGGTCGTGTGGGCCAGCGCGTTCCTGCTAGGGGTCCCTGACCTGGTACTTTGTACGGTCAGGGAGCTACCCGGCAGGTGGGCGTGCATGGCCGTGTACCCGTCAGGCGTGGCCCTCCAGGTGAAGGTGGCCGTGGAAGTTTTCCAGGTGGTGCTGAGTTTCCTGGCGCCGCTGGTGGTGATGGTGTTCTGCTACTCTTGTGTATTGCGCGCCCTGCTGAACCTCCCGCCAGAGGACAGGGGGAGGAGGAGGAGGTGGCGTGCTGTTCGCCTGCTCCTGGTCGTGGTCGGGGTCTTTGTGCTCACTCAGCTGCCCTACAACGTTCTGAAGTTCTGCCGAACCCTGGACGTGATGCATGCACTGGTGACCCACTGTGGGCTGAGCAGAGCTCTGGACCAGGCAGCCCAGGTCACAGAAAGCTTGGCTCTGACCCACTGCTGCCTGAACCCTGTACTCTACGCTTTTATTGGCTCCTCCTTCAGACAGCGAGTGATGAAGCTCGCCAAGGTCTTCGGCCAGAGGAGGAGATTGGCATGGAGACGAGAGGAGCAGGGAGTGAACATCTCCTTCGATTCCAGTTCACACTCCCAAAAGACCAGCAGCTTCTCAATATGAGAATATTTAAGACAAGGGGGGGAAAGAGCACTTTGTGGCTCTGTAACTAGATATACCATATTCAGATACACCTGCACATTACTGTACCAGAAACCAGTGCCTATAAATCTTTAGAAAATCTCCACAGGGCTCATGTTCTGTGGCCTGTCCCACAGGACAAAACAAGCAGTCTTGTGAAACTCCATGCTACCTCCATGCTGAGCAGAACAGTGCATAGAATCCTTTTTCTAATGGTAACTCTATAAACCTGTTTGGGTTCTACGATCTACAACAAAAGATATTGGAAAGATGTTCATGATCTCTGAACTTTGATATGAACTTTAAAAATAGTTCTTAACAGCTCAGCAGGAGTTTGTATGTGACAGAAGAACAGCCACTATTAATTTAATATTAATGCATTAACATATAAAGGAAATATATTTAAATTTTTTATTATTATTTTATTATTACAAATGTTCATTTTAAAAATGGAAACAAAATTTTAATATATATTCACGTGTAGACTATTCACATTCTTACATATGTGTGTACGTTCACACACATTCACATATTTGCCAGATTATGGCTTCTATGACTCACGAATCCATTTCGTGCCATCTAAGTTTCTCTTCCACATACTTGTTTCCATTTTTTAGTGTTTGTGAATGAAAGGCTTTTTGGCAAACCGCGAAATGGTTTGCTAAATTACACAAAGTATTGCAGTACATTACAATAAGGCTAATATATGTGAACAAGAGGGGTGGTATAAAACTTGAGGTAGGCAAAAATGCATTTTACATTTACAACTACATTTTCTACATTTAACCGGCGCTCTTATCCAAAGCTAATATTTTTGGAGATGTTTCAAAATAAACACCAACAAAAATACATACACAATACTGCAACCATTAAAAACGTCGCAGAGATTAACATTTTAATTTCTGAAAATACACATATTAAAAACTGCTTAATTTGTTAAAAATAGGGCAGTCATTGTAGATCCATACTGTTTTTTGACATTTGATCTTTACTTGTTTGCATCAAGGACAAATGTTGAACGCAAAGTGAATCCGAATGTATAAATCACTCACCACTAAACTAAGTATTTCGATTGGTGAAAATGTAAACGTTTTCTCTTTCTGTATACGATTAATTTCAGTTTCTCTTAGAATTTCAAATTGACCAGTCTCTTCCTATTCAGTAGTTCCAGTAAAGTGTTTCTATTGCCATCTGGTTATGACGAAGGGAAACATATGGGATTTTTTTTTATTAAATCACGCCGTCATACCAGTAAACTAACTAAGAAAAACTGAACCTTAATGTTTGGAAAGGTAAATAATCTGAACAAACCGTGACTTTTTTGTATTAAGGCTCAATAATTGATCAGTTAAAAAAAAGTTTTAAATCATAAATGTAACTAAAGGAAATCAAAGGAAAAAAGAGTATTTTGGGTATTTTGGCCATACCTAAATAAGATTTTTTGTTTTCCCGTTGCACCTATATTGAATTGGTTGCAGACACTCTGACATTGGTTACCCTGCAAAATACAGCAAACAGAATAAATGAACAAAACGTGCTATGGTTTCACTGGTTAATTTTACGAGATGTAAACAGTTTTCATGCGCAACCATCAGGTTTGCTATCGTTCTCATCTTCAGAAGATACTGAAGCATTCTTTCGCCTGCCCCACAGTAAGAGTTTGTTTAACTAAAAACATTGCCGAGTATTCTAAGATAATTCAACTACAGCACCACCTACTGCACAAATGCAAAACTGTGGTGAATTCAATGTGCATTTATAAACCCGTTGCAAAAACACCTAAAATATGGAGTTGCTCTGTACATCAGTAGAATTTATAAAGTCAAATAAAGGGTATTTCATGTGTAGGTTGTAAAGGCTGAGCAGACAAGACTGGGACCTAGACTGTACCCTTGACAACACAGACAATCCTTTCGTTTACATCAACTTAATAAATATTTAGAGAGCTCTCTTACATACACGCAGAAACTCAGAGAAACCTTCATACCTCTTCGTAAGGAAAGTCAGCAATACTGACTGTTAATAAATAAGGTAACTTAAAACATTCGTCCAGGTCATTGTAGTAGTCTGATTGTATTTACCTATGCATGCATTGTGTATGAATTTGATAAGACAATTTATTGTACCCGATTTCAATTATAGATCTAAAGTGGGAGTCACTGTAACCATAAAAGAAAAATCTTCCTTTCCCTCCTGTTTTTCTTACACCCCCCCCCGATATAATGAAGAAAAATGAGGATGACCTATTCTGTGCTAATGTGCTTATATTGTTCAGCATACAAACTAAGGAAAATGTTATTCAAATCACTTCCAAATCACAGTATTACTGTACCTTCAAACATACTGGTGCAACCATTCTACTGACCATGTGAGTTTGTCACCACTGTAAACCACAGTACTCTGATTAAGGCTGCTTAAATCATTGACCTTAAGCTTTCAGTTATGATATTAGAGAGTTTCTGCAAGCTTTCAGTATTGCATTAGCCATGTTAGCCACATGGCTCAAATACAGGGCTTGGCTAAGGGTTAGGATTAAAATCCCCCTTCTTCACCCCTGAATGAGAGGAAATTATGTCAGTTGAGAACGTCATAAAATTAACTGTTTGGTAGAAGTTACATAGAGAACTGATCTACAGGCACAGGGTTAATAGGCAGCGTTAAATACAATTAAACACCAAACATAAAGTCTTATGTGTACTGCCCTCAAAAATCCAACAAAGTTCACAATATTCACATATGCAATAGTGTTTTATATAAAACATTTGATTTTAAAAAAAACGTGCAAAACAAACCCAAAAATTGCTTTGATTAGTCAAAATACAGGGGAAGAAAGTAGACATTCAAAAAAGTGCTACAAAAGTGTTTGGTCAGTTAGACAGACCTACAGATTAAGGCAGCTGAACAAAACATTCATTCATCTTGAAATTATTTAAATTAGGCTCAAGTCTATCTAAGCAAATTATTTTACAAAGAATATATTTTAAATACATCTTCCAAAAGATTCAAATAAGGCAGCACCATAAGTATTCACACAAAATAGTAATGAAAGCAGAATATGGAACAAATATAAGTGGCTGCATATCCAGTCAGTGTGAGGACAGATATGCTGAAAGGACATCTCTCTCTCTCACACACACACACACACACACACACCACACACACACACACACACACACACAGTATACATCGTATCTGTACATCAGCAATCTTTACTAAATAATCATGCCAACCATCAATGACCATTAATGATTAAAACAAATGAATAGCTGATGGTATCAAAAGTAAATGTTCAGTATTTTTCAACCAGTTACAAAGAAAATCACTGTAAATAACATTGCAGAAAGGAAAGATTCAAATATTTATGTGAATTAAGGGCAAACTAAATGGTGTGGAGGTCACCGAATGATTGTTCTAGGATGTGGGCATTTCCTAATGGCAGTGCTGTGGAATGTTGCCGTGGAAAAGACGGCAACATCTATTCAAAGCAAGCCATGCCAAAACCCAGTGTAGCATTAAGGTTTCCTTAATAATTAAGAATCTGTACATCAAACAGGTCACAGACTCCTTCAGTGTCATCCAGGTTGAAGTTGTAATCCACACCTGGGTTGGGGGAGAGTCGTAACAAGGGGAAAACTACAGAGACGAGAAATGAATTAGTGCAAGTACTCAAAACCAAACAGACTCCAGCATGACTGTTGTAAGACGAGATCTACAGTGATTCAGATTAGGGTAACCACAAGGCTTCCTTCACTCTTGGTATAAACGATTCTATAAACAGTCTTTCTTGGGTCTCTGCACTAATAATTGCAACATAGATGACAAGCATGGCTGGAAATTATCGATTTGGCCACAAGGGGGCAGTGAGAGACAGCAGACTAGATCTAAGCTTACGAAATTCATGAATTCAAGCCTGTGTGTGTGGAACTTACCATCTGATGACATGAGCTCATCAATGAGGTCAGCAACCCCTGCAAGACAGGGATTCAAACTTGTAAGACAAACAGATTTTTTAAAGAGAACAGGTGACAAACACAGAGCAGTTAAACAGTAAAAACCACATTGCCACAGTACTCTGCGGTGGACATGGCCCTTACCCTCTCTCTCCTCCTTCAGTTGGTCCACAGTGTTCAGTCGCAGCAGGCTGCCCACATCCAGCACGGCCTGCACGTCCTGGTCGCCTAGCGCCCCGTGTGGCTGCACCGCCGTCTCCATGCCGACCAGAGGCTCCTGCATCAGCAGGCACTGGCTCACAGGGGACTCGGGATGGCACTCTTACAAAGGGGAAATTACAGTGAGCACAACTAGATGGCAAACAAAAGTAATGATGTAAAGTTAAAAACGATCTATGCCAAACATCTTGAGGAGGCAGACATACATACAGAGATGGACACACACACACACACACACACGTATATAAAATGTACCTATTCAAAAGAGGAAATTCAGGTGGAATAGTAGTAACATAAAACACAGATTAATAAACAGACAGTTACACAAACATCCAGTGCCTACAAATCTGCACATTAGAACGTAAACTGGTCCCACTCACATACCCATATGAACATCAGGAGGAGTGGAGGAGGGTGTGAGCTGGTGCTCAACCGCCAGGCTCTTAATCTGGCCACGCCCCATGGTGCAGGGGCCTGAGGAGGAGGAGACGGGAAAGCGGTGCTGGCTCGCCGGTGTGCTGGGGGGAGTGGGCAGGGCATAGACGTCGTCCGGGGGCGGGACAGAGAACACCACGGGCTTGGCACTGCCCGCTTCCCTGTGGATCAGCATCACTTGGATGGGAGCCAAACGACTCCGAAGATTTACCTGGTATCTCTTCTGACCATTCTGAGCCTAGCATAACGAGTACAAAACCCAAAACGTCAACACCGACATGTCAGAATGCGTTTCCTAGCTATTCACTTGCCTATCACACATGGCTCCATTCTTGGCTGCAGGTTTTCTCTTGTTGCTTTTATTTTAATGCATGTACCATCTCGGGCACTGGAACTTCTAACTGAGTCCCTGTGGGCGCCATTACTGCCAGAAGAGTTTCTCCACTGAACACATCACATATATCCTCATGCGTCACATAACTATATGTATGCAAAGTAAAGGAAAATACAGTGAAGATACAATGAAGACTCAAGACAACAGACTACACTGTAGGTCTGTATAAATGGAACATTAAAGTGGCCTGCGTATTCAGCATCTGACAAGAAAGACAGACATTGTGTTCAAAACCATTTGACACGAATTCAAATCTAAGAGGGGCGGGTCATCAAAATCAAGGGAAAGAACAAGTGTTGGTGGGCGAGGGGCCTTCAAATCTAGCATGAAGTGAGACGCTTATATTACATACCAGAAAAACTGGACTCTCAACAAATGCCATAGTTAAGCACTCATAATTAGCTCTATTTTTTCCCACACAATGGTGCTGAGATTATACTGGAATTTCACTTTTTTTCAGGTGTCCTGTGGTGTTAAACATCCAAAGCAGGAAAACTGTCAGTATCTATTTAATTCCAATTTGTAAATGAACTGGGTTAGACATGTGCAGTTTGTAGACCCAGGAAAACCTGGCTTAAAGGATATCTGCTGCTGTTGGGGTCTTCCTTCAGGTGTTTGTTGCTCTGCTGTAGACACTCTTGTTGAATATCCAGTTCCCTCTCCTGCCTCTCCAGCTCAGATATCTGAGCCTTTAGAAGTTCCACCTGCTCCAAGATCTCCTGAGGCTGGCAGCCCGAACTCTCGCCTCTGATAAAGAATGAAATGGTGTTTCAACAGCTGATGTTAATGGCAGGGAAGTACTCCAAACGTGTTGCAAAAAAAGAAAAAGATATAGCATGAGTTATAAAAGTCGTTCAGTTTTTTTCACTTACTTCCATTGGATGGTGTTTTTGGTCTTTTTCTCAATGAGACCTATTCCTTCAAGGACATTTGTGATATCATAGATCCTTCTTTTCTGTCTGACAGCCAAAGTGTCTGCAGCCTGTGATTAGAACCACAAAGCCCAGTACACATTTCACTACACGAAACAGCTGGCAGAACGAGATCCCAGTCTGAACATCACTGTCAGATTAGATATTAGGTTCTGAGGCAGACAGATGAGGAGGGGGATGGGCGCACAACAAGGATCTCTAGCTAGTTAGGTGCATTTTATTCCCGTCAGAAATAATGGGGTTATCTCCCATCCTCTCTACTTCCTTTGCATATGAGTCATCAGGTAGGTTAACTGAGATTAACATTTTAGTTGGGCAGTTAAGATAGCAACGCAACACACTGCTAGATCAAACCCAGGATCACCTGCCAAGAGACTCTGAAACTTCAAATCCATTGAGAACCCCATACATCAACGTCAAACCTCGGGTACACATTAACTAGCAAGCTAGCTAACCCAGCTAATTCTAAAAACTCAAAAGAAGGCTAACTGGGTGTAACTATATTATTATTACAATTAGCTAAAATTTGCTAAGAACTAACCAAAAAGTGGCAAGTAAGTTTTTTTTTCCATTCAGCAAGTTACCAGCAGACTGATAAATCAGGTTTAACTTGACCGATTTAAAGAGGATAGAGTTCACAAACTTTAGCCTACCACTTTTAAATCGAGGACTCCATTCTTAGATTCTTTAAGAAGCGTCACAAATTTAATTGTGAGGAGACCCAAACTCTTCTCATGGCGACTGGATCCATTCGAAGCTGTATGTGTAATGCTCAAGCTATTCAGTTCAGCCATAGTTCCAGACTCTACGACTCTTGCAGTGATTCTCACCATATACTTTCGCGACCATTCAGGTTTGCCACAAAGGAAGCGGTTATCTATCCAGGTTACCCACAACTAATTAAATAACCGTGAAGGGGGGAAAAAAACCCATTCATGGTTTTTACCTCAGGGTAACACAACTGTGCTCGAGGGGATTTTAAATTAAAGGAAATGACGTTGCTACTGCTACCATGGCGACATCACGGCTTCGTCAGTTGCTCGACCACAAAGAATAAGAAACAAAACATTATCAAAAAATAATTTAATGAGTCGTTACGATACTTTCAAGAGGTTGCGTAGCAAAAATACCAAAAATTATACTAAGATCAAACGAAACATTCGTTTATGAACTTAAAAGAACCCGAAAAGACAAAACAGCCAGTCTCGAAATAGTTTACAAACTAAAACATTATCCAAGTTACAATAAGTGTGTTACATGATTTGCTGCACTTTATAACAAACGTAAAAAATAATGAAGTTCGCAAGTGATCCACTCCAACGCTTATTGTATTGGTCATTGTTGCAGCATAAAATATACTTCGACAAAGCAAAATTAACAAAATAACTAAATACCAAAACACTGCTTTGACTAAAAACCAAGGCACTTCCAAGTGTTTTTTTTACTGAATAAATGATTTAATATAAAAAGCATTCATGTATCTAGAAGTCTCTGAGCACATTTGTGAGACGTCTCATTTTCTCCTCCATTGCTCTTTTGTTGCTCTCCGTTTCCTCCAGCAGCTGCCTCATCTCGTCTTCCACCTGGAACACCTGTAGAACACACAACCATTCAGCACCACCATGTCCACAAAACATCTCAGGCTACAGGCAGAAAACAAAGTGTAGTTCTCATACCAGATTAGTTCAGGTTCTGTACTTTATCAGATCTGACTGTTCACAATATGGCAGCTTGCTTTAAAAAAACAACAAGCCGCAACTAAAAACAACCTTCAGGATTACCTGTGATTTCAGAAACTTACTGTAAATAAACTGTAGTCTACAATAGTCTGCGTTTTTCTTTTTAGCACAGAATCCCACACAGTGTTTGAATAAGTTTTAAAAAGGGCTTTGGCACCTGGGTCACATCTGAATCACACTATCGCAGATTACCAGAGCCATGCTGTGACAGTTTAAAATGTACCCAGTCATTTAAAAAACTGAAAAAAGCTGCCAGGTGACCAAAAAAATCAAACACTGCTATTATGACTCCAGATGTTGAATCGGATGAGAGGTGTTGGTGGGCAAACAACATAATCTGAAAATACCCTCCCCCCCCAATCGAATTTATAATGTGAAACGCAAAAATGAAGAGCACAGCTTTCTGCGTGTGAAATGTAATGGTCCGGAGCTAGTGTACCCTCTGATTGGCTTGTTCAAGCTGTTTCTGTTTTTCATTAGCCAATTGTAGCAGTTCAGCCTGATGGGAGGCCTGTATGGACTCCAGCTGTCTACGGAAAGCGTCATCCACACAGCGAAGCTTCTCCACAGCTGCCCTAGAAGACAAGCGAATGTCAGCAGGACATCAGTCACACACAGACACTGTACAAAGCGCCTCCTCAGTGGCACGTGCCCCAGCCATCTCTCTGCACCTACCTGTGTTTCTCAGCGGCTTTGTCCCTCTCTTCCTGTAGAGCTCGCTCCTTGGTGTCAAAGCCCTCCTTCATCCGCTTCACCTGGCTCTCCAGCTTGGTCAGAAGGTCTGCCTTGTCCTGCCACTTCTGGCTTGCGGCACTGGAATGGTTTAACAACAGGTTGGTGGTGTTATTATTTATTATTATTGCCGTTTTCTTATCCTTATAATGATTATAATTATGAAAAGACTGCAGCAATATTCGCCAGGTAAGCCTTGCGAAATCTGAGAAGAACCTTGAAGCAGCATTATGATGAATGAATATTACAAGAGAATTTGCCTGGAGATATAACGCAAGAGTTTGTTTACAGCATAGAAAATACTTAATTTAGAGAGCTTTTACAGAATTGCATGGGTGCCCATCCCTAGTCATGGAGGGCTAGAGTTCAGCAAAGTTTAATTATCAACTGCTTAAGCCCATCTAATTCAACTCATTAGTTAATTACCAGCTTCAGAAGGAGTGTTAAGAATATATGTATGTGTGTGTGTGTGTGTGTGTGTGTGTGTGTGTGTGTGTCAAGCCAAAAACACCAAGCAGAATGCAGCACCAGCACAAAGGGAAATGAAATGCAATTGAGATTTGGGAACTTTCTCAGTAAGGCTAGTGACAGCCATTTGAACCAGTGATGCAAAACACACCGCATCACTGGTTCGAGCAACGCTTAACCACTGATCCCATTGAACGTCCTAGGTGTGTCCCTAGCCCAGAAAGTGGGATAAGATGTGGTAGCACACTTACCACTTCTGACCATTTAACTGGGAAAAGGTAACAATGACAGGACCTTGTCTGGTTTCCAGGTACCTGTAAGCTTCTTTGAGCTCATCCATCTCGGCCTCTTTGTCAAGGAGCTGCTGTTTGAGCTCCTCTTTCCTGAAGCCGAGTTTCTCCACCGCGCCTCGAAGCTCAGCTGATGAGGCCGCTTCCTCATCCAGCTGCTGCTGCAGGCTCCTCTGAGCACGCAGGTTCTCCTCACGTGCAGCACGGAGCTGATCGTCGCGCTCCTGCACCGCCTGAGAGTGGTCGCAACAGCATGTTTGCTTCTCGTTCTATTTGTAGGTTGTTCGTGCCCAACCTCATGATGGCTGAAAGTGAAATCACCTCTTTTAGCTTCCGGATCGTCTCTGTCTGATCAGCCACTATCTTTGCTTTGATCCTCAGCGCATCGTTGTCCCTCTCATTCTGTTTCTTCTGCGTCTCCAGCTCAGTAGTCAGGACTTCGATTTTGGCCTCCAGGCGACCTCTGTCCTGGGCGAGTGAAGCTCCTAACCGAAAACAGATAGTTTTACTATTGTTACTATTTAACAAAAGCATCAGCAGCTCAATAACGATGTAAAAATTTTCCTCTGTGCTGGTCAGTGTGGTGAGGCACCTTGCTGGGCTAGCTCCTGCCCCCAGACTCTCCTCTCCGCCCGGAGCCCGTCTATGACAGACTCCTGAGCAGTGAGCTGGGAGATCAGCTTGGACTTGTCCTTCTTTAGGAGCTCCAGCTGTACGCTCAGACGCCTGTCTTCTTCAGCTCTCGCCTCAAGTGTGCGCACTCGTGCCTTGAACACAAGGCCACATTCAACAAAACAAAAAAGAGAAGGGAGGTATTTTTAAAAAAGTTTCACTGGTCACACAAACTAAGCACACTAATCTTTAAAATATGTTTGTCATAAAAACATTTGGCCCACATTGAAGGGAAAAAAAGGAGATGAAAAAAAACTAATAAATATTACATTGAAATAAATGAAATGACTCCTTACCTTTAATTCTGTAACAGTATCATGTTTGGCTTTGATGAGGTCAGCTATGCGAGATTTCTGCTCTTTCACCATAGCTGTGAGCTCCTGCACCAGAGAGCCCGAATGCTTCTCTCTCAGCCGACACTCACTCAGAGCGGACTTCACCTCCACGAGCTCAGCAGACACGTGCTCAAAGCTGTCCTTAACCTGGCCCCATGCACAGCGAGGCACAAACACGCAGTGATGGACAGTCAGTGCTGGACTGCATGGCATTAAACAAACAGCATCAACCTAACTAGTTGTTTAAAACGTTGTTTAAAAGCTTAATACCACTGTTTAAACTAAATTATACTGTGAGTTTATTCATAATATTATAACCTAATTAGTCCACTACTATACAAATCTTTGTTTTTACAGCAACGGTGTAAATATTTCACCCATCAGTTTAAAGCATGTCAACTCGTTTGTATTAGCGCAGTAACAGTCTTTGGCAGCTCCTTTATTTCTATGGCTGAAAGACCACAGCAGTCGGTTAAGAGCTATTTATCTAAATTATTTTAGCATGTCATTTTGTCAATTTTCATAATATATCTTTGCCTACAAACCTACCCGAATGAATTACCCCTTTTTCAGTGTGTGAAAACAGACTGAAATTATTACTAAAATCAAACCCAGAGGCCCAGCCAGGCCTACCTCAGAGAAGCGCTTCGCTTCGATGGTGAGAGCCATACGGAACTCGTCCTCTAGGGCGGCGTACTGGAGCTGGACACGGGCCAGCCTCTGTTCTGCCTCTGCCAGTTTCAGAGTGTGTGTCTGCTCGGCAGCCGCTACCTCCCTACCAACGGCCTCCTGGAACTCGGGCCCGCCGGGGAGCAACCGTGAGGCCAGCTCCTTCCTGGACCACATGTGAGGGGAAAAACTACTGTAGGTAGACAACTGCCAGGCAACAAGTTTAAGACACTTAATTTGCAGCCTTAGGCTTATAGGTCTGTGGCTTTATTTGCTATAATAAAAACTAAACAGCACTAGACTGAAGCTTGCATCTTGTTATTTCTTTGGCACCAGATACTTTTTTTTTTAAAGAATTTTCTTATGGGTGTTTTTTCCCCCAGTGCTGTGTGTATAGTTGATTAGGTCTGTAGTAAGCAACGTTGTTTATGTTTGTCTGTGTGTGTTTAATGTGCACCTGTGCGCCTCCTCCCTGGAGGTCAACAGCTCCTGTAGCTGTTGCTGCTTGTCTTTGTACTGCTGCACAGACACCCGGAGAATTTCCACCTCTCTCTTCAGGACGGCGCTTTTATTTTCCAGCTCCTGCTTCCTCTTCATCTGTGGGAGAAATGGAGCTCAGGACCCCAGAATGCTCAAATGAAGCTCACCACCAGTACTGATCTTTTTAACCTGCGCTGGACAGGTTACTGAAAGACGCACCGGGCTGACTCAGCATTAAACATAACAAAGCATAACTCAGCATTAAACACATAATACAGCATAAAACACAACTCAGCATTAAACACTGTGGGGGGAAAGGTTCTCTCCCATCTCGAAAACACTGATCAGCATTTTCATGCAACAGGGAAGCAAATGTACGGGTAAGCTTTTATTTGACAACCCATGGGCTTTGCCTGCTTGTACCACAGAGGAAGTCTGCTGGGTAAGAGGATTACCGCCTCAGCCTGCTGTGAAGCCCTGTGAGCCTCTTCCTGTGACACGCTCTCCTTCAGACTGCGCAGCGCCCTCTTGTGAAGGTCCTCCTGGCTGCGAAGCTGCTCCACCTGCTCTGCCCAAGTCCTGCACCTTTCCTCCAGCTCCTCCACCCGAGCCTGCAGCTCCGCCCGGTCTGACCGCTCCTTCAGTAAGAACTCCTTCAGTCTGTGTGGGTGTATGCGGGAGTGTCCATGGTGGTGATGGGAAATAACATGAGAAAGACCTCTTTCTGGGAAAGGAACACTACAGTCTGATCTCAGTTTTGGAACTTAGAAAGTTATAAAAGGAAGTCCAAGTATTCTAGAATAACTATTACAAGCAATAAATTTAATAAAAATATAAATCATACACCCTATTGTAATTCTGGGAACAGTAATGGAGTTTACTCTAGCCTGTATAAAGACAGCACCACTGCTTAGAGGGTACTGCAGGGGTGGCAGTAAAGTTTTGATGGATGATCTCCAGCTGATGCAATCTCATTAACACCTTACCTTCGCGTTCCTCTGTAAGTATGATTTATCACCAAGGAAGAAGGGGCTGGAACACTAGAGACTAGTGCAGCAGCCATCATCGCTCCACAATAACTGACTTATCCATATGCAGTACCTTCACTTTAATCTACCTGAGATCAGTGATAAGAATATTTATATATTTACAAATGTCGACGTTTGCGAATACACGTTTGCGGTGGTAATGGAAACACGTGGTAGAAACAGTTACAAACATATCACCCATCATAAAGAAAGTGAAGAAATAGTTGCCATGACATCAATGCTGTGAATCACTGACTATGTCTTTATTCTCAGCATTAAATTAAGATATATACACAAAATATCCTTTTACAGAAAGATATATTTTACTCAGATCTATTATGTAGATTTGAGAAAGCGTTTCTGGCTTCTCCTGCAGTGCGAGCGCCTACCTGTCAGTTGTGTGGAGAGCCAGGCTCTGGCGCTCTCTCTCCTCTGTGGCACGCGCCTCCAGGCCCTTCACCTGCTCCGTAAGCTTCTTCACAGCCTGTTCAGCTTTCCAGCGCCGCTCCTGTTCCTGGTCCCGATCTTGCACTATGGCCTGTACGTATGCATTCACCCTCTTCACAGACCTGTTTGCATGTTGAAAAAAAAGCACTATGGATTGGCAAAGCCGGTTTTACACACCCTGTAAGTTTCCTCCTCGGTTTGCTGGGGCCTTTTGTCGGGAGTGGCGCGGCCCACCCAGGGGCCTCTCTTTGCCAGGTCCGCTCGGCCTGTGGCCCCCTGGTCCCGAACAGCTGTGCTTCGCCGAGAAGCAGCTGAGAGTTTTGAGCTCCCTGGCTTCTGCGTGTCTGCTTCACTACAGAGAAAAGGAACATGAAACGGGCTTCATTAATTAAGCAGAAGAATGATAATATTAACAAATACTGAACGTAATCATCCAGGACAAAAGCCAGCTCTAAAATGCTTATAGCAGTCATGCCAATTTAATCTGCAAATGTCTAAAACCACATTCTAACCCAAACAACAACTTTCAGTTGTAAATATATGAAAGGCACATTACTGCTTTTGAATGCATTACACTGAAGGTCGGTATAAATTCTGCCTTTTACTGCTTGTTCTAACAATAAATCATCACTAAAACGCAGAAACAGAACAAGTATTACTGTGTTGGCTCCAATGGAGCCAAATGAATGGAGTTAAACCTGATGGCAGGGTAATCATTCATGTCTGAGACCAAATCGCAAATGGGGAGGAGCCAAGACCAGATTAATTACGAGATCAGCCTTTGCCTCGGGGGGGGGGGGGGATTCCCTTATGTCTTTCATCCTCATAAGTTCTGGTACAGTATATGCTGGGAGATTGCACCAGCATGGCACCAAATAGATCTGGGACACTGTAAGAGAGAGATGCCGCACCTGTCTGATGCCTTGCGTTTGCTGTGTTTTACCAGCTTCTTCTCTGTTGTACGTCTGGGACAAGGGATTCTCGATTGCACTCTGTTTTCTTTTCCACTGTCGCATTCGCTCTCGGATGTCTGATCAGTGTCCCTTTTTGCTTTCCTTACCACAGACTGCACAGCAGTGTTTGCATCAGGAATGTCGCCTGAGGAAGCCTGTGACAAGCAGAACCTCTCAGTAAAGGGAAGGAATGGGGGTGGGGGGTAAATATTTGAATGAAGACCACCTACGGGTCCCTGCTGCACCTTGCAGAACAGCTGGGACATCTGCTGCTCCAGTTTCTTAATGCGAAGCTCATTCATCCGGTTTCCTGAGGTCGGGGCCACTCTATGTGGACTGGGCTGTGATTTCTCCTGCAGTGTCATTTCATCAGGCATCCTCAGAGCTCTACTGCAGTCCCGAAACTGGGTCAGAACCTCATCAATCCGAGAAGTGGGGGCAGGAGCATCTGGCCAGACCTTTGGAATACAAAAACCTAATGAGCCTTGTAATCATTCCCATGAATGAGGGACTTTGGGGGCAGGAAAACAGGTGTACCGGCTCTTCGCTGACACTAGTGCCTGTGGAGATCAAATACTCAAGAAAATCTTCCAATCCAGGAACATCCATTGGGCTGTCTTCGCCCGAAGGTGAGGGGTGACCCAGACGATCATATCCATCCAGAGTGGAGACCTGATGCAGGGACTGCAGAACCATCTCCCTGTAGGCTATGGAAAATACAAGACAATGGATCAAAGAGTCATGTCTAGTCAAAATGGGGTGGGGTAGTAAGCATACAGTATCAGTCAAAAGATTGAGCACATAATGGAAAGCATTCTTTTATTATTATACTTGCTTTAAACTATAACAATGTATTATTATTATTATTAGTAGTAGTAGTAGTAGTAGTACAACTTTTCGCATAAGAGCTGTAACACATGGCAGCAATAACCAATCAGAAAAAGATGCTCTCATGTCACCAGCTGATGGTTCCTGTCCCCAGATATGCTACACTGATCTTGGTCCCTAGTGTATATTTGTAATGTTACATTAAAATGAAGCAGCACATTGTTATCAAGTCTGGGTCTCTAGTGTTATTTTATACATCACTGTTTATATACAGGGACCTCAATTACAACAACAAAAAAGAGGCATACATTGAAGAGTCCCATATTATAGGAGAACAGGTGGGTAGAAGTAGTTTTTTTTAAATGACAAGTCAAAAAGCTATATAAAATAGGTGAATTCATAGGTCAGTTAGCTATGTAGCTTAAATGTGTACCAGTTTTGATTATGTATTTTAATGTACTAGGATTTGAGACTAATTAATATTCTATAGTTGGTTAATTACCTAGCCAGGTAAGTTACATAGCTATACCATAACCACACAATTACGTCACACGTTTCCTGGTGTCACTTAATTGTAAACACACACCATTGAACAATTACTTGCCTGGTGAGTGACAATGAACGATCTTATGGTCTGGGAAGATACAAAAGTATTTTCCTGAATGTTGTGTTACTCTTTGCTTTGTTGTTTTTGTTTTTTTTACACATTGTAACATTTTTCTATAAATACAGGAGGAAGGAAAAGAACATGGATAGAAACAAGGTTAAAATAATTACAAACCTGGCAGCGAGCACACTGGATTATCTGCACCATCCCTGCTGAAAGTGACATCTTGTAGACCGTGCAGTCCCACCAGGCACTGCAGCAGATGGTTCATGCTGTCCACACGGTTGCTGTGAAGCTGAAGGTGTTTCAGTTTGTATTCAGCCCCGTGCAGATACAAGAAGCCTGTGAATCCACAGCAGAGTAGCAGTCATAGGATGGACTGACAGTGTGAAACTTCTTTAACACATCTATATGAAATCTTACTATATGAAACTTAAGAGACAAAAAAAGGCTAGTTTCATGTGACAACACTCACTTACAAAACAAACAAAAAATGTAATATACACTTTTATAAAAAAATTTTTTTACTTACCAGTAAGGTCATTTATTTGATTGTAGGCCAAGTTGAGCCTTCTGAGGTTTAGGAGACCATTAAGACCTAAAAAAAAATGGAATTATGGTTTATCAGTCATTGCACATTAAGTCAATTCGACATTAAAAATTATGTTTTCAAAAAATTACAAATGATAGAATTGTTTTTTAATCAAAGATTCAATTATTAACATAATCACATTTTTCTATTTGACAATTCTTTACCTTCCACTTTGGTGATGTTGTTGCAAGACAAGTTTAAAGTGCGCAATGAAGCAAGGGAACCAAGACCCTCGATAAGATAAATGTGATTGGATGAAAGATCCAGATGTCTTATATGCCATGCAGCTGTCAAACCTTCAATCTTTTCCAGTAGATTACAGTGGAGATTTAAAGATGTGATGTTGGACTTCAATGGAACCTCTAATAAACTATAAAACCAGTTACATTAACAATGGAAAACAATATATATGTGACATTAAATATCTGTTCAAGAACTACACTTTAAGGTGAAGACAGAAAAGACATAATTTCAACAAACTTGGTGATAAAGACCACATAAAACATGTATGAAGATTACCTTGAAATTCCTTTATTAATCAAACAAAGCTCTCCAACGGCCATGTCCAGTTCGTTAGCTCCTAAAAAATGAGGGTGTGATGACAACACTATACCAAACCTCAGTTAGTTTATGATTTATCACCTTTTTGTTACAAAACATGTTTGTCATACCACCAAGACAGACATTAACTAGCTGGTTATAATGCTCATATTTTATGTCAAGTACATACAAAATTATAAATATGTAAAAAGATTCACTTTGTTGCTAACTAAATTAGCTAGCCAATCTAGCTAGCTACGATTTCTAGCTAAAAATCGGACCGTTTGATAGCTGAGATGCAACTTCAGACTCTGTTTCAACACCAAACATAGCAAAACAAACTAGGGGAAATTAGAAAACTAATGATAGTACGAAGGAAATGGCCTTTAACCCAGGTAGCTAAATCCGACGTTTTCAAGATGCTGCCCAACTAAGCTGGCTAGCTAACTAGGTAGTTAGCTAACTGGCAGTTTTAGATGTTTTGATGTTTTATAACGTGTTTACAGCTACATTACTTAAAATATTGCAGTTGTTTTGAACTGTCGGAAGTGTGGCGTTTTGTGTGACTCGACAAATACTACTGTTACTATCCATCGCTAAATTTAGAAATTGAGGTCTTTATCCAAATGACAATGATATTATTTGTTTAAATATTTACAGACAGCTAACCTAGCTAACTAATTGGCTCTTAGTATATAACGCTAGCAAGCTCTGCATATGATTGAAGAGAGCTTAATTTCATGGTAGAACTCCCATCACTCGTCGTAGCTAAGATAATAGTTTTTGTTTTTGTGCAGCTAACTAACAACCTAGCTAGCTTAGCTAACAGTTGCTATAGCGAGAGAACTTTTTGCAGGCTTGCTGTGTTGCATGTTAGCTATTAATAATGCACTAATTTATTATCCCTAACATTACTATGGTAAGTGGAAAAAATGCATTTCTATAATAAAAAAGTAAATGACGAACAAAACCTACCGCCCTCTGATAATCTTCGCTTAACTGGCCGACAAGAATTTGAAAACACCATTTCCCACAGCTTTGAAAATTAAACGACCCGCTCACCCGCATAGCAAGGTTTGTCGCTGACAGCCGTAATAGAACAACAGCCAATGGGATTTTAGACTTTTTCTGTCTTATTATGTACAAGTTGATACTATTGATTCTTTCAATCTGAAGGTAAAATGGTATCCAAACCTGTGACAAATAATACGAATAAACATTAACATTTAAATTCATTGCATTCTTGTTTTAAGTTCTTGTGCTTCTGACCATGATCATAAAAGCCAACGTAATATGCAGGGGGAAGGTAGTGAAGTATACAACCACAACCTTGATCACAATAAGATCAAAGCAAGGATGTTTAACATTTTACACCAGGTAAGCAACAATACATAATTACAGGGGTGCCAAACTAGAATTACATAATAGAATTACATACAAAGTACAATTCATAAATGGCCTACTTTTAAGGTTTCAAAGCAGGCAGCTCCTCGTTAGTATAGTGGTGAGTATCCCCGCCTGTCACGCGGGAGACCGGGGTTCGATTCCCCGACGGGGAGACCGGAATTTTTTCCTTTTCTTTCACTTATGCATGCTTTGTCAGCTTTATTAATGGAATACTGTTAGAAATCTGTTGTCAAGACTCATCCTTGGTGGTCATATTTTAATAATTCGTATAAGCTGCCCACGAGTCTTACAGTTGTATTTGTGAAAACCATGTGTCATTGGAACTAGATGGCCATATTACTCCATGTTTTTATTACGCCAGTTACGCCATATAGAGGTAAATGCATTGTGATGACCAAGAAATTGTTACATTGTTTTTGTTTGTTTTTAAATGATCGTCAAACAACAATAAAGCTACAGACTCCACACTATACTTCTGTTTCTAAAGCAAAACATTGTTACACTAAGTAGCCAATGCACTGTACTAGTAGTAACAGTAGTGTGCTCTGTAACACTATTCTAACAAAATTACGCACTGTACTAGTAGTAACAGTAGTGTGCTGTGTAACACTATTCTAACAAAATGAAGGATGAACGGTTTCTTAAATAATCATATATCAAAACTTGCACCTTCGCTCAACAGAACACACAAAAAATGACTAATCAAATAAAAATGACAACAGTTAAATATTTTAATAGCATGTAAATGCACACAACTAAATGTAAATAATGACAATGCCATTATACAACAGTACAAATGTATGCGGTAGCAAAGAAATCAATACACTTGTGAAATAGCTGTTAAGTTACAAAATTTAATGACCATTACCCATGGCAGGCATTCAATCTTATGTCTGTACAAAATGCCAGTAAAGTGCACGACTGTGAATACAGGACCTGACAAAGCCCAACATGTAGTGGTTTGTTGTCTGGAGTTTCTTGCCACATCTGTCTGTGGTTCCAGGTCAGTCTGAGCAGTCATCTCAGGAGTGATGGCTGACAAAGGGCACTGGAATGGCCCAAATGTTTCAGAACTCCTGAGGGGGTAGAGAGAATATTCAGTTAGTTCTAGCCAGAGTTCAATGACAGTAGAAAGACTGATCTTACTACAAAGATGGAAATCTTTAAGCAATGACCAAAATAGATACAGTTTTGTAGATACACTTTTGAAATTATTTTAGACATTTTCTTTCTGAATCACTTATTCTTCATGTTGGAAATTGAAATCCATACATTTTGTTGTAGTGTACTGGTGTTCTATCAGTGGGAACAGCATCTCAATGACAGCACACATAAATGGCTTGAAATTGAAGGCTGAGGGAAAAAGCATAGAATGGCAGGCCATTGGGGAGTGACTGGTGAAGTAAATGATCTCTTCCATTATTCTCCTCTCACTAGGAAGGCTCATCTGTGACCGTGCACATTGGTGCATTAACCAAATATTGGCTTGGAAGGACACAATCTGAAAAATGTCCTCTGCTGAAAAATTGTTTAGAAGCAAAAAACTGACCAATAAATTTAGGATACAAACCATTTTCAGTTGTCCACATCGGATAGGTGGTTTTCTATCTATGGTTTAAAGAACATAGAGACAAATATATGTTACGTTTATAAAGCCTAATGCCACCACTAATTAACGTCAGTTATAATCCAGATAACAGTTTTTTATCTCTGTCAGATGGAACCAGTTGTTGCTCACCAATTCACTGTTGTCTTCTTCATCATAGCTGTTGTCATCTCTATCTATTATTTTACCATGCTGTCCTTCCAGATGGAATCCTTCTGCTCCCTTTGCAAAATGCTGCACTCGGTCATTATGCAGAGGCGGACGGATGTCCTCACACTTCCTCTTTATAACTAGAGAGAGGGAGAGAGAGCCATGAGAGCACAGAGAACCTGAGGGAAGAAAAACTGTTTATTCCATTTGTAAGCCAGACGCAACGATCATAATGAAAAGTCATGAGGTCGGTCGCACTGAGCACATCGTATTTACATAGGAGCATAGTAAATAAAATACTGAAAGGAAGATATTTTTGGAGTACTGTGGTGTTGAAATGATGGTGCACCTGTCAGTGAAAGCAGGTGCAGTCGCCCCCCCGCCTGGCCTCCACACTGACAGCTAGCTCCACTTCTCTGCCCCTCACCTGTCTCTGCTAAATGTTGCCTCTCAATCTTCTCCAGACGGCCCAGCAAGGACTCGATCTTGGTCTTGATCTGCGACAGCTCCCGCCTGATTGTCAGCAGGTGATCTGACTTGGCTAAGGAAAGAATAAGAGCCCGTCTGAATGACAGCACCATTTTCCAAGTCACTTTGCAATTATAGCCACTCCCATTTTTCCCTTCTCATCCGTCTACCATGACTTTCAGGGAGTCTGGAGGTTAGAAGTTTGCACCGCCAGCCTTCTCTGCACAGCCCTCTTCAAGCCATGCAAACCTTCCACGTTTTGTTTGTCACATGTTGTGTTTTATCTCCTGCAGCAGGTCTCTCAGATGTATCTGAGATGCACCTGATGAGTTTTATTAGGCATTTACGCTGATAAGGCTTTTAGCAACAGTTAAGTATGACCGTAAGAGCTACGTAGGAGATATACTGGGGTGCTCAGACAAACTGGATGACGGGATTCAGCAGGTTGGTAAGTGTGGCGGTTGCTGCGGTAAACTCCAGCATGGGACAAACCCTTTGTTCCAGAGGAGGAGGAGCTAGAACTCAGTGCCCTTGTAGGGGAAGGGCAGGTGGAGCCCCTGGGTGGGAGGGAGTGCTTCATTCTGCGCCTCCATGGAACAGGAAGGCGGGAGCGTCTGAGAGACACCTCGGAATGGGGTGGGGCCATCACTCGCCCGTCAAAATCCAGCAGTCTGGAGACAGAAGGAGACACATGATCCCACTGACACCAGCCCACTGCTAATCCACCAATGAGAGGACAGCAGTAAAGTGACTACTGCTAAAGTACCCACAAGCTAGCATCTCTAGTGAATCTCAAGCCTTACTGATTAATCTGAACTTCATAAAATTCAGTGAAATCAAATCTCTTTCATTAGCTTTCTACTAATGAGGCAACAGAATGCATCTTGGAAAAAGATAGAGGTTTCCTAAGGCAAACAGGCTGCACAACATCATATAATCATCTCACCATCCCTTTTCCTACAAAGACAGAACTGTAGAAAGTGAGAGGCATAATTATCATCTTTCTCTTCTGTAATTATTGCATAACGACACCTGTGGGGTCTCACCTACAGTCAAAGACAGATTTATTTTTCTGGGGAGACACATAAAACCTTCGCTCTTCGTGGAGAGAGGAGAAAACAAACCCATGAAAATGTCAAAGGTGCAATGAACACCGAGCCGGCGCTCCAGACCGACCCTGAAGCTATATGACATTCAGTTAACGCCTCTCTGGAGGATCGCAGCTGACATTAGCCTGCACAACAAATGCATTTACAACCAAATAAAAGTGGAATTCGTTACAGTTATGACCAACTCCTAGTTATTTATTTAATTATTACTCTTGTACATGTTTTTTTTCTTTGTTTTCGATAACACTGAGAAACACAGGGAGAAAGTGCTGATATATTTTTTTCATTTGTGTAATAAACAAATGTAAAAAAAAAGAGAATTGCCCAAGGGTTAAAACGTTCCTTTGGAAGCAGACAGTTGTACCAGGCTGAACAGCATGGAAGATCACATTTTAAGATTTAAGTATGCACTCACCTGCCATAGAAATCATCCCTGTAGAAGTCATAGTCAAGCCCATACCCACTGTGAAGACAATGGTACTGTTTAATTCGCTGGCCCTTATTTACTAAGCGTCTCAGAATATGTCTCCTTTGTATTTGTTAGGAGTCAGAAGGAACACCCTGGTTCCACAATAGTTTTCTTCTTCTGAAGATGTTCTCACCTGTACAAAGCTGAGAGAGGCCTCTTTAGCCCCAGCTTCGGCCGGCATGGTCTGGGCTCACCAGCCATGTTGATGTCTGTGGGGGAAGCAGAATTGCAATGCTGTAGAAAAATGCCAATCCCAGTATCATGAAAGTAAAATTTCCTTTCCTACAGACTTAGCGATAAAAGTCCAATAATATTTGTTTATTAACAGTGAGGACCACCATTCAATGTAATTTGGTCTAGGAGTAGGATGAGCTCATAATGATTGACATAACTGTGCAAAATTAATTGCAGCAAGCTAATGCAGTGTGTTAAAAATGCTATTGAAGTGTGATAATGATGCTAATGCAGTGAGTTAAAAACGCTAATACAGTGTGTTAATAATGCTAATGCAATGTACTAATAACACTAATGCAGTGATGCTAATGTAGTGTGTTAAAAACACTAATGCAGTGTGATAATGGTGCTAATGAAGAGCACTAGTGACGCTAACACAGTGTGTTAATCATGCTAATGCAGTGTGCTAATGATGCAAATGCAATGTGACAATGATGCAAATGTAGTGTGCTAATGATGTAAAGCAGGTGGAAGCCACAGACAGATACATCAACTCAACGTTTGGCTGACTAATGCTTCGCAAAGAGGGAGGTGATATCAGAGCACTGCTTCTGACTGCTCCCGTGCACACACACACACACACACACACAATTGCAGCTGCTGTCTCAAAGTCATCTGGCGTATCCAGCCAGCCTTCAGATGGCCCAAGCATTTGACTCAATCTCAGTTCACAGCATTGCAGCCTTGCGCACCAATTCACACTTTTACTTTGTCGATGCAGAGCAACACAAGCTTCTGTGGAGAAACAATGTGACCCTGGCACAGGTCGACCATCTCTATAGACAGACAGGAAATAAAGCCTTGCCCCCAAAAAGCCTTTAACATGTAAGTTTTTTTTTTTAAAAAAGGTTAAACAAAGTATTTGAAGAGAGAAAAAACAGCATAAGAAAATAAGGTGAAGAAAAGAGCTATTCACTGGTAGAGCGAGGAGATTTATAGTAATTACATGCCTTTACACATAAATAAAACACTTTAAATCATCCTCCTGCAAAATAATCAAGAATCTTGCGTGACATTCTGGTTCACAACTCTTGGAGCAGAAACAGCACAAAATGGTGACAACTTCATTACCGGTCTGTCTGCAGAAGCAAACCCTATGCCTTTGTGACAGATGACTTCGAATGGAGGTGACAATTAACATGGGAGGCAAGATCTTTTGTACAGAGGAGTGTTAGAACACACAGCACATGATATACTTTCACTTTAATGTTTGGGTACCTCAGATATAAGGGAAAAGAAAGAACAGAGAAACAAACATCATCTATAACTCTGTCATCCTGAGAATCTCATTTTATTTACATGCCAGTGGGGGAAACACATGTTATAAACACAGTGAAATCAGGGAGAACAAGCTTTAATGAAAGAAACTCTTAAATCACACGTTGCCTTCTCTTCATTAGTATCTGTCATTCAGACTTTTCATCCTGCCTCTCTCGCTCTCTCTCTCACTCTCTTCCTCCCTACTGACCCATTCAGCACCTCCATGTCAGATAGGTCATGTTAGGAGAAGTGCAGCACCTTTCCTGTCCCTCGAGAAGGCAGAGGTTACCGGGTGGTGTTATGGGAGCCTGGAGGGGGGATTGATGAAAGCGTGGGATGATCTGGAAATGGATGGAGACATCCAGGCGCTCTCTGGGTTCTGGGTGATTCAGGTGGAAGATCTGCCTGGACAGCTACAGGGGGATGAGATTTTAGAAGACTGACCAAGATGTCTGAGTCCAGGTGAAAGTACGGATGAACCAACAGACCATAAGACTAGGTCCGTCTCTGCAAATGTAGCACTAAGTCCGTCAGGATCTACTGAACTCCAAAACAATATGAGATACGTATTTTAATTTAGCTTATGTTACTCTTTAAATTAAAAAAATGGTTTTCTATTTTCCCTTTTCAATGGTTTCATCCAGAACCCCATTAACCCATGAAAAATGTACAGAAACTCACTTTCTACATAGAACACAGTTCTCTCTGAGCCTTCATTATCAGACACAGCAACAGGCAGAGCAGTTTCTTTGCCTAATCAGGCTTCTTATGCCCTGCCTGATTATCGTATATTTCACTGTGTGTGTGTATGTGTGTGTGTGTGTTGTTGTGTGTGTGTGTGTGTTGTCGTGTGTGTGTGTGTTGGTGTGTGTGTGTCCTTATGATGTAACCAAGAGACTGGTGTATGCAATTGTTTGCAACAGCCTGTACTCTTGGGAAGAACAATCATATTCACTTTCAGAGCAGGATTTCATCCTACTGAGCACTGTGTTCACATTCACTGAACCCATGATAACTCTGACCCGTTTGCATACCTTACACAGGTTAAAAACATGATAACTCTAACGTATTTGCGTACTTTACGCAAGTTAAAAACATGAACAACTCATGACAAAACCTGAATATGTAAATCTATAATTCAATCACACATAATATATCTATAAAACATTTTTCACAAAAATGTCAAATATCATCACATAACTCACCTAACACCCATTTAAATGACAGGAAGTTATGATGCAAATGAATTATTTGCTGTAATTATTTAGACAATTCAGACAATTCAGATTTAATTTTTGAATGAACTAACATGAATTTATGGGAATGTTTCAGCCTAACCTTTATTTATTTTAAAGCAAGTACAAACAAAAGGAAGCCATGTTCTCTGCTGGAGTAAAACGACGGTGCCTTTAATGTACACAGCTGCTCAAAACTATTGCTTCATTTATTGCTACACAACTTGATGCCACAGAGATCATTTCACTTTAACTAAACTGCAAGCTCAATTTTTGGTTCAAAAGGACAATATTTTAAATGAGAGCTTCCATGATAATTATATTATACAAATAAGCTTATAAAACACTCCATGGTTATAAACACTATAACGTAGTTATACAACACTACTATGTGTTGGCTGTATGCCCGAAACGTCTGTTTAGTCATCAGAGATTCTAGTATTAGTAATTATGTACTATTTGTTACTAATCAAACACAAGTATTTAACATCTATATCATGTATAAATATTGTTTCAGTAAATAGTTTACTCACATCTCTGACGTTGTTTACCTTTATATATTGCTCTTCCATACGTATCCAATAGGCTATGCATGTTTTTCTCTGGTGTGGTAAAGTGGTCAGTGGTACTTTCCTGTATGATCCAGGTCTCAGGTTGTTGCTCTTGGAGTTACTGACTGAATGGAGCTGAAATTGTAGCCATACACCACTCCAGACTGTACCACAGGCACTGCAAGCAGGGGAGGTATCTGATCTGGAACACACTGTTTATGAATAATTCAAATATGTGAACCGATAGGGCACTGATTGAATCAGAGGAACCATTTAAGGGTTTACATAAAAACAAAAAATAAAAAATGTACAGATTTGTCTGAATTTTTATATATTTCGTTTGGAGGGATTCATTATTCAGATCCTTCATTATGTTCCTATCGTAAACACTCACTACACTTTACAACAAAATAGTTTATACAGTACATAAGCAATGAGATTTCTACGAATATCAAATCATATTTCTCGACGACTTCACAACCCTTAAAGATCCTACTAATTTTGAACTGAGATTTAGTGAAACATCTTGCTGCTTAAATACTAGATCACGAATGAAAGATGATTTTTAAAAAGGTCTCTAATTACCGTCACACAGGGAAAAAAAAGGTTCTTTTTGCGCTAAACATGGTATGAAAGGGCTATTGGAAGTGAAATTGAATATAATGTTAATGAATGCCTGGGTGAGGATACATGAATAAATCCATACAAGTTTATGAAACACAATAATACATTTCAGACGACGTTCCGAATTAATCTTGTTTACTGCAGTGGTAATTGTATCACACTCTATGCTGTTGTCGCCACCTAGTGTTTGACTCAGATAGTGCTCTTTGCTGTTCAAGAGGTGTAAATCAGAATTGATAAGGTGTAAATCAGCTTCCCCAAGCAACCTCCAGATCAGAACACTGGGAAATAAATTATCAAGCTTCATTATTACAACACACCAAATGTAATTCTTTAAATAAATCTATTTTTCAGTTTTCTTGATCATATAAAGTATACTTTCAGTCAGTTACATTTATGAACACAAGAGGGCGACGCAATACTGAAAATCAATGGTTTTCAAAGCGCACTCTGTGCGAGCCACAAAGGCGTATACGTTCAACTTGCTCCTGCAAGCTATCAAACGCACGACTGGAATGGCGCTTCGGACACAGGTTTAGATATGGAGAGCAGAGGAAGTAGTTAACTACTTAACAAGGCTTGACTGCGGTTTTCCAGGACATCCAGATTACGAGTGCATTGAAGCAAAGCTCGAGGTAATGTGTGTGAAAACGAACTGACTCAAGTCTCAAGATGAGCACTGAAATAAAACAAAAGAAGTAAAACCTGCCATTGTAAAATACATGATAATATACTGTTGCATATGTGTATGTGTAGACAGTTATATATTGAACAATCTCACTAATTTACTTTCCTTAGTAAGGACACTTTAAACACAGAAGGCACCAGTTAATCAGACCAGTTAATACACATCATGTCAAATGAATCCTGTGCTCTAGAGGTACTCCTCTAGCTGTCTTTATTATTTCCATTAACCAGCTGTGTTACTTTGTGGTGAAGTAACTGAAGCTAAATGGAGACTCCAGTGACACTAAAGTGAGACTCCAGTGAGACTTAACACAGCTGAACCCAACTACAGGTTTCTCTGAGGGCCACTTTCATTTCAGCATTATTTATCTGCTGTCGAAAATGGCACAGCAATGCGCCATACACACACAGCAGACGGGACGTGGTCCACAGAGTCATATGTGGAGACGAAGCCGTAAAACAAACTGATATTGAAATATACACTATATTGCCTAAAGTATTCGCTCACCTATCCAAATGACTGTGCACCAGTGCACAAAGCAAGGTCCATGAAGACATGGATGGCAGAGTCTGGTGTGGATGAACTT
>JAOXYF010000016.1:10810834-10825088 GCA_028565775.1 Sternarchorhynchus goeldii
CTAGCTGCAAAGGGTGGACCAACATCATACTGAACCCTATGGATTAGGAATGGGATGTCACTTAAGCTCATATGTGACTCAAGGAAGATGAGCAAATACTTTTGGCAATATAGTGTACATTTCAAAATACAATAAATTCTGCTGTGACCCTAAAAGCTTACAAAAAAGGTTTTGTGTGTGTATGTGTGTGTGTGTGTGTGTTTGTAGGGATGAATGTGCAAACCCAAATGTAATTGAAAATGCACAGCATGTCAACAAGTCTACCGTCAGCCATCTGTGTGAAGGAAGCTGACTGACATCTGCCATATTGTATGGAATACATTAATATAAACTTGAATACATTACTCTCAGAATTTAATCAGCTAATAAAATCTTTTGTAAATTCAACAAGCTGTTCCACTTGTAAATTCAGATGGCTGCACCATTTCACTGTGGTCTCTTTACCTCATGAACCTATGAAGAATAAAACTCTCCCTGTGCAGAATAAAAATGTACCTCTCCAGTATGAAACTCTCCTCGTGCAGAATAAAATACCACTGCAGTACAAACTCTTCCTGTACAAAATAAAAGTTTCTCTGCACAGTTTGAAATTCTCCCTGTACAGAATGGAAGTGTCTCTGTACAGTTATAAACTCTCCCTATACAGTAGAAAAGTGGCCCTCAGTGTCCATTTATTAAAAAATATCTCTGGCAGAAGCTGCTAGGCATGTTAAAGAATACCCACTGACCCAAGGGCTGCCCTGCAATGATCCTGGCGTCTTCTCCAGCCACGGCGGAGCGTGCGTCTCGCTCGTTCGCGTACTGGACGAAGGCAAAGCCCTTGTGCACAGAGCAGCCAGTGATCTTGCCGTACTTGGCGAAGATGCACTCGATGTCAGCCTTGTCAACCACTGCCGTGTTGAGGTTACCGATGAAGACCCTGGAGTGGAGGGAGCGGGGGTCAGTCCTGTTCGTCACGTTGCTGGTCAGTGTCTTACTGGCCATTCTCCTCGCCTGCAGTTCTGAAAAATAGACCCACACACACAAGAAGTGGAACTGCCATGCACTGTACTACCGTCATATCCTGGACATTCCCCCCTCATTCTTTTTATATCCTTCTGAACATCTCAGAGTGGAAAAGTGGTTTCTCAAGTAACCTGCCACTTCTGTAGAGAGATACACTCATGCTCTCCGAGGTCTAATGTGTTGATAATGGGCGGAGGTGGGGGTGTGAGGGGGAGGAGGGTGGATGTAAGGTGTCTAGCGCTGCCAGTGGAGGAATTTCTCCGGTTCACACTCAGAGAAACCAGGAATCGCACAGCAGGCCTCTTGTCTTTCACAGGGCAACATTACAGATGTGTTGCCGCTTTTCTGAGACCTGCCTCTGCCTCTGGTGTAGACCTGACTGTAAAGCGGTGGGCAGAGTTATGTGGGGCTCAACTTTCCACTCCATCCCCACCTCTATCATCTAACCCATGTCCCAGCACATCTGAACCAAGCAATCAGAAACACTGGGAAATACTTGGGACTGTTAAAATAGACGGAATAAAAACAACAACATCGATTCTTTGGGGAGCCTGGACAACTGTAAACACTGTTCCAAATATTTTTTAGGTGGGAGATAGTTCTTTTCAGAAAAACAAAAGTCTGTCTGTGGTTTTCAGTAAACCTCCACCTTGAAGCCATTTGTTATTCAGGATATGAACATGACCTTGGATGCGCTATAGACAAGCCTTGGCCACACTATCTAGCTGCGTTGGGCAGACATGCCTCTGCTCCCGTCCTCTCTGATACGCTCCGTTCCCCGCTGACACGCTCGCATCCCAGAGTCCATCAGTTCTGAAAACAGCAAGAACGCCCCGTTTTCTCCGTGTAAAGTGCGGTAAGTCATGCAGAGCCGTGAGCTATGCTGGACAGCGCTCGCACAAGGATCCTCTGAACAAGCTTTGCGGTGAACACGACACACAGGTGCTGCTGCTGATAAGAAAAGTGCTCATTCCTTTCAGCTCGCTAATGCTCGCTAATGTCCCTACTCTTATGAAGGAGGCTGTGTCACAGAATCCTTTTTATGGTTTTGTTTTTATCTTTGACCCAAATGTCCTGTTTTATAGAAACCTGTACGTTCTTAAAGCACACGGGGAGCTCTACAAATGCTTCACAGCAGCTGTGACAAAACAATTCTTTTTTAACATTTTTTTTAGTTGTAATGCAGTGAAAATGGTGTTTATGTGCTATGAAAGCAGAATGAAGGCAAGGAAAAGAGCAGACATTTTCCATACTCTTGCTAATGTTGTTATTCTTTCAACTCTAACTATAGGCCTAATGTAATTCATTGCATGTGTTTCCCGTGTGAACTATATGCAGCAGGAAAGTCATTTAAATTCACTGTAGTCTGTGCTGACTTATGGTTTCCCTTTAATTATTTTGGCTCTTTCTTTCTGCTATATACCACTGGCTCAATCAAAGAAGGCTGCATTTCACGCTTTAACAGCCACACCTGCCCCACAACCTGCTATTTCTGTTGTATTGGCCTCTGTATCCTGCACCTCAGAGCACATTGACCTCACATCCTGCACCTTAGAGCACAGTGACATCCCGTCCTACACCTCAAAACAGAGTGACCTCATGTCTTGCACCTCAGAGCACAGTGACATCACATCCTGCACTCCAGAGAACAGACACCTCTTGGTGTCACCACTTTGGTTCCCTTCTCAGACTCTGTACCCTCTTCAGTTTCTGTTTAGATCTCCTGTCCCTACTCCAGTTCCTTTCCCCACTCCAGCTCTTGCCTCTTCTCCTGCCCCAACTCCCATTCCAGCTCTAGTCCTGACTAATGATTTGGCGCCTCTTGTCTCCCATTCCAGTACCAACTCTTGTTTCTGTTGTTACATCACATCCAGCTCCTCCATCTGTCTCTTGATGTTGTCCCCTTTCCAGGTGTGACTCCTGTTCCCATCCTTCTCCAGACCCCAGTTCCAGCATCTCTTATTGACTGTAATCCAGCTCTCACACCTGAAACTGGCTCGGTTCCAGACCCAGGTCTGACCCTCCTCCTGAACTGGTTCCCAGTCTTGTTCCTTGTTTTGCTCCTGACATGATTCCCAGTTTGGTCCTGACTTCAGCCTTCAGCCAGATCATGTCCTGTTCTTGGGTCCTGTGCCTGGCTATTTTGTACCTGCCAAATGGCTTCATCTTGCACTGTTCATCAAGGTGTCCATCAAGATGGAGGTTCTGTCATGGTTTTCTTATGATTCCCATGACCACTGTCACCAATTTCTCCCCCATCCCATTTTCTCTTAATTATTTTTTATATATACCTTATCTTCATTTGTAAGACTCTGACTGTCTTCGCTTTGCTTTCTTTCATGTTTAGCTCACTTTCTTGTTGCCATGGTGTCTGTGCCTTTTGGCTTCTCAGTGCTGGACTGTTATCATTATTATGATTATGTGGAATTGCCTTCAGTAATCACTGCTCATCATCATCATCTCTCTTGCATTCTACTTGCTTCATGTTACAATTAGTTTTACTGCTTTTTAAATCCTTCTAAACATTTTTTTTATCCATGTAGTGTTTTGTATTTGCAGTGTATTTGGCCTTTTATGTGAGTTTGCAGACCTCTATGATAACTCTCCCAAGTTATAGTTGGTTGAAGGAGTTCTCCAAGTCCATCCATTGAAGAGCAGCACTGCAATATCCCCAAGTGCTACTACACTTCCTAACATTTATTTTTAGGTTCTGATCCCTGCCTAGCTGGATGGGCTTCCTTGCTCCTTTTAATGGCACAGTAGCGTGCATGACAGCTTCCCATGCCTTGTGTTTGGTGCTTCTCTGCTGACACCCTAACTCAGACCAAAATTCTGAAAAACTCTTTTTGTTTTTGTTTGTTTGTTTGTTTTTTGTAGCATTCGATTTATTCACAGTCCCCTGTCTTTAACTGCACCAAATGCATAGTAAATTTAAGAAGATATGAATAAGTGTCTCAGTATAACCATAATTAGATACTAGAGACCAAGATCAGTTTGGGGTTTTATGGTAGCTTTTGGAGATGCAGCTGTCCATGGTGCTGAAACAGACATGCCTTTAAATATATGACATTTTTACAGGTACAGTAAGGAAAGGAAATAACAAAAAGTACAAAACATTAAACAAAGTGAGCAAACTGATTATTCCAACTGATTTCCTGAAGAGAGAAAACTTACTGATAAAACATGTAAAATCTGGTATAAAATACTGAATAAAATACAATGCATAAAATATAATGCTTCACTGGTTAAATTAAAGTTGGGCATTTCTCAGACCAATCTAAGAATCTGATTTATGACCCTCTTGCTTTCTTTGTTAGAAACATTAATCCTTATCCACTTTAGTCGATCTGTTGCTCAGCACAAATTGTGTTAGCTGCTCTTGAGTGTAGGTTTAGGGTTAGGATTAACTCAAACCCTAACGCTCTTCAGCACTAGGGTTTGGATTAGGGTCAACTCGAACCCTAATGCTCTTCAGCTCTAGGGTTAGGGTTAGGGTTAACTTGAACCCTAACACTCTTCAGCTCTATGGTTTGGATTAGGGTCAATTCAAACCGTAATGCTCTTCAGCTCAAGGGTTAGGGTTGGGGTTAACTCGATTGGCTACATCAATCTCAGTGTCACTGCTGTGTGGAAATTGGTCTGTCACCCAATCAGTACTGGTCCTTTGGTCAGAAACTGACCAATGATGAATGAGGAAGAGCATGACTGGGGAAAGTTGTATAGCTGTTGGACTACAGTTTGTAGTTATACCCTTGAGAACACAGTAGCCAATGCATTAGACCACTGAGAGCAGATGTACAGAAACAAACCAGTTGGAACAAACCAGAAATATCCTCTAAAAGTATTTTATACATCCATCTTAACTACCAAATGTAAACATTGGAAAATGGCGTATACTTTCTAATGCCTCTATGTCTTGACCACTGAATGAACTAGAATTCAGTCCCAAATCCGTAAAGTCTGAACACAGTGAAAGCAGATCTGGAAAAAGTGACAGACTGCAAAGGGACTTTGCATCATCTGTCTACCTTTTAATGAAACTAAAGTAGTTACAGCCTAACATGGTGAGGCAAAGGAATATGACAGTGGAGTGCTTTTGGTGTAAGGACTAATTGGCCATGTGCTTGTTACTAAATGATGAAATGGGGTGTTTTATGCTAATAGCTTTCTCCCACTCAAACCCTTTGCTTCTCTACAACCCTCTCTGAGGGTGAGAGAATGTGGTGGAGGGATTTTCCAGTCACATATTAGAAGATGACATGCAAAAATACTATTAGATTTTCAAGGGCACGGTGTGAACAGAGTGGATGGGTACTCGCATGGATACAGCATCTTTTCTAATCATTTTAAAGCATGTTTGACTTCAACTAACAAACCATAAATGGAATGAGATCCTTTCTCAGTAATAATAAAAAAGATTCATGTGAACAGCTTAATACAAAGCCTACAGTACTTGAGACTGAAAGGTCAAGGTCATTTTTCTATCTATGGCAGTTTCAGGAGTTCACTGTCTAGTGTCCATAGTAAAGTCCAGGGCTGTCAGGCTGTCCAGTTCACTGTTACAGACAGGGCCCACTGGTACATTCAGACAAGGTCCAGCTCCCCGAGAGGCTAAAGGTCTTATACCACTTTCCCATGAGAGTTATACTTGCTCAGTGGGAGAAAAGCCTTATTTGGAAAAAAGATATTTCACGGATGGCTTCTTCCATCAGTCCTTTGAGTGATGCATTCTGAATAATAAATGCAGTTTTATCGCTAAAATAACAATCCTGGGTTCCTTGTGGGCTACCATGCATGGTCCTTGGCAGAGAATGTAAACAGGGAAGTCATCAGGAGTTTGATAGTGTGGTAATACTGGAGATTGTTCATGTCAGATGTATGGTAGCTTAGAGTGTATGAATTTTTTTCCATTTGAAAACTGCCTAAACTGATCTTTAAACATGCTGCATTAATATCAAACATAGTACATCAGCCATTCATTGAATATGAATGAATGTACTGAATATGAATTCATGTACTGAAATGTAGTGATGCAACTGAAATATTGCACATTGTATTTGAGGGGAAAAAACAAAAGAAACAAATAAACAAATAAACAAGCACAATGAACATAAATGAAACAATAACCGAACAACCAAATTTCATTTTGGAACACTAACTGGAATTTCGAAACTAATAGAAACTGGCACAGAGTCAGATTCAGGGCTTCACATTTCCAAACAATTGGTCCTTCCTGAATCCTCTACAATTTCATCATGTTTACCTTCCAATGATAAAAAGAGTCACCAAACAGAGTACACAACACACACAACACAAAGTGATGAATTAACGTACAGTGTCCAGCAGTGTCCAAGAGTTTATTCAACAGCGAGCTTTTTGCTTTGTATTATGCGCTCTTTGGGAACTCAGTCATGACTTGTCGCCCATAAACCATTAAAAAGCATTACAGATAAATGATTCTAAAGATGGGGTAAAGCAATACAGATTTGTTTACTAACAATTGTATAAAACTATACATGTATATAGAATTGTTTATCGCTTTTCATGTATAAAACGGAAAGCTTTTTATAAATATTCCCCCCCCCCAAAAAACTAGAAGTCTGACAAATGCCATTTATCACTGATTTCTTTTCGTTAGTCTTAACGGACCGTGTCATCTGAGTGAATTTAACATTTCGATCACAATACGCAACTGAACGTAAGAAAAACTTGATATAAAACCAGCAACAAGACCCCCCCAGAAGGGTGAATACTATGTACATAAAATAAAGGCTACTCACCGAACGGAGTAAGACGCTCAGACGCAAATTAAGACCGGCTGATATACGGAATCTACATGCACGAGCAGAATGCGTGCCCACCTCATGCACTGCTGCTGAAAGCCGACTAGTCTATCATGTGACTAAACACCGCACTGAATCCTTTGAACTCTATGTTACTGCGATCCGCGGTATCTCGCTTTTTCTACGGCTGATGAAAGTTTTTCCCCCCTTCAACCGAATCAACATTAAAACCGTTTTACTTGGAAGTTATGTGTGACACGTCGTCTGTATGGGTGGTCTAACGGAATGCTTAATGAATGTGTAATGAAGTTTAAATGCCAGGCATGCAAATTATTTGACTATATTTTTGAATAACAATTGGGACACTTTGAATATAGCACCGTGCCGAGTCATGTGTTATCGTAAGTCTAATAGTTTTCACAATTAAATAAATGAAAAAGGCGTATTATTACTCATACTCCTTTATGCAAACAATCGGTGTGTAATACTTGGTGCATTATTTATTGTGCACTAACATGCAGAAATTACTCGCATTGATCTTCACTATATGCTGGCCACAAGCAGGTAGTTCACACATATTGTTTGGTGAGCTCTTGTTTGCTCCTCTGTGCTGCGTGAATTATTACATTATTTAAATAAACATCCAATTGTTCTTACTTCCTTTATGGCAAAAAAAAAACTCTTTTAATAAATGCTGTTTTTAAGTAACTACTCATATAAGTAACTCTAAACAATATTCTAATTCTAAACAATACGTAGATACTGGGAAAGAAAATTATATTCCAAAAGAATACTGTATTTTAAACAATAATCTATGGTATATTAGGGAATTTAGCCTTTTTAATTAGACTATTGTTTAGTACTACTATTCAAATAGCATTCTGTAGTTCAATGCAATTCATTATATTTCTGCCTGAAATCTTAGTGTTAATGAACAATACATCTCCTTCCAGTACATCTCCAATTATTCTAAATGTAAACCAATCCCCCAACACACACACAGCAGACACTCCTTGCACCAACTAGGACAGTGAGTCCATCATGTTCTACTGACAGATTTAAGAAGACTAATGAGGGTGTCACCAAAAAGCAATTTCTCAAAACCAGATCTTTCAGAAAAATCTCCAACATTAACTACCAAAGTGCACCACAACTACTTCAAAAACGTCTTTCAGGGGGTGTTAAGAGCCTGTTGTTCTCCAGCTTTTAAAGTGAGCAATCAAAGATGAGCTGTTGTGGTGAGGAGGTGAACACACCAGAGCCCAAAAACAACTCCTTAGCCGCTGAGCGTTTTGTGTAATTGTTGGAAGTGTTACCTCTGCATGGAATAATGTTGAGGTTTCTGTTTTGTACATTACCTTATCATCTATTAAATACTCTATTACTTACTGAATAATCTATTTATTACCTATTAAATAATCTGTACATTTAAATACTTTTATCATCTATCATCTATTAAATGCTCTAGTATTATTAGGTACTATATTATCATCTAGTATCTGTTTTTATTTATTAAAGAGTAAAAATGTCATTCAATCATGACCAACTAGATACACAAACAGACAGCATTCGGTGGGTGATTTGGCCTGTGATCTGGTGGTCTGCTGAAGCATGTCTGCTGAAGCATGTCTGCTGGTCATACTAGGCTTTTCTTGGGCTACCAAGACAGCTGCTCAACAGGAAATGTCAACCAGACTTTTCTCACCATGGACACCTGGCCCATCGCTGAAAGGTGTAGATTCATCTCAGATGCCTAAAAAATACTGCAACCTTTGATATTCGCTGCACTCCATGGCTACTGGGGTGGTACTGAGATTTATATTCTAAAAGCAAAGCATATCTGTGCTATTTTAATATTCATTTATAAATGTTGTCTGGTGTCCTTTCATGTCCAGCTGATGGATAGCAAATAACTGCAGTAAAAATGACCTACGATGATATGAGTGACACAACATGATGCTCCTCTAACATACATCCAAATGAAACCTACATTAACTTTCCACTTACAGACATTCAGACAGGAGGCCCTGCAGTACTGCTTCCTGCAGGAAATGCTAACATACGGCTAATTTGGGTCCGCTTTTGCTGAGGATATATTTATCCTCATTATCAATCAGGACCCCCTTCTGATCGAGCTAATGAGATGTTCTGGCGGGTCTCTAGGGGAAGTCAGCACTAACCCAGCTCGTGCTGACTGAAGCAGTCCACTCCTGCTCCACCCAAGGCCCTGCAGTCTCCACACAGCGAATGCCCAGTTGGCTGTGAGCTTCACTAGACAAGCCAGGTATGTATATATAGAACAGGCAGAGCCGTGAACAGCTCCCGATTTGTAATCTTTTTACTTCTCTTTTTCTTTTTGCAAGTGTTAATCGGACGATTTACCAATTACACTCCTCAGTTTTGAGAACGCATGTCGCACTTTGAGGATACATTTGTAACATGGACTAAAAACTGATCACAGTTGGTCACACCGAACTCAGGTTAGTAATACTAACGCGATGAAATTTCTGTTTCGGTTCATTTAAATCTTCTTTCTTTCAAACCTAGAATCTAATAAGCATAAACAAACACACGCACAGATGTTAACACTGCTAAGACCCTCTGCTGACAGGTTTGGTTAACCCACTTGGTTATTTTAAAGATGTCTGGAACAATCACCCAGACCTGTTAACACCACCTTTGCTATCATTGTGATTATTCTGTCTGTCCATTTTTAGGACCAGCTGTAATGTTTTCTGTGCTGGATTGACTCTCCTTTACACAAGTCAGCACAGCTCTGATCTCTCTGGGATCCCAGTTCCAACCTGCACCTACAATTACTACATAGTTCTACCTTCTACCCTTTTACCCAAGTGGTCGTTAGTGTGACTGTGCTGGCATGGCATGTTGTCTTTAAACCTGTCATCAGGTGCGCCCCGTTTATACACGCACCTCTTGGGAAGACCTCTTCATAATAGCTAAGGCAGATATTCACACGAGACACAGGCTACTCTTAATTAATTCACTTCCTTTCTCATTCTTTATTTCTTTACTTTATACCTAACCAGAGCATCACTGTAGAATGGTTCATTTATTCCCATTTGGCTCTTAAATTATTTTTTTCCATCTAACCGGCCATGTTGAGTGGTTTGTTCATGTAAGGCTTTTGCCTGCTACGTGGTTATTGAACGCACACATTAATGTCATCATCATTCTAATAATACAGTACATGTTTATAGTGAATATATTTATGTTGTACTGTTTGATGCTGGAACCTTTTTCCATATTTTTCTAGCACTGACACTCTCATGTCACATATGTGCTTATTAATAACAATAAATATCATAGTTCTTCCTTTCATTGACATAATGAAGGTTATCTTAGATGGCCTTGTACCTAGACAATTTTTATAACTTAAAAATGTGCTTTATGATTAGATATAATATGTAATCAGACAATATATAATCAGACATACAAGGATGCTGACAGGACACTGATTTAGCGCACTGTGTACCTTCTTCATGCAACACCAAAGTGTTGTCTTTCAAAGCTGTTTATTTTAACAATGCATTCAAAAACATTACAACAGAGAGGCAAATTCTGATGAGTATATTTGAAATGAAGTTGTTCAAAATTAAATACTTTTTTATCAGAACAAATCTAAAGAAAAACAACAATGTACAAACCAGGAAAACAATACTTTGCCTAGAAAAAAATGTCTATTCAACCATATTCTAGTAAACTACCCCTTTTTCCCACAATACACATAAATACAGAAATTATTTCACATGACAAGGTAAACATGAAGAGTCTTGAGTTTCCCAACATAGACAGTAAGATACATATATTGCTAAGTTTAGCTGAATGAATAATTGACTCTCATGAAAGGAGAGTCCACCTTTTTTTTACCTCTAGCACTGTACACAATGCTGAGCTGTCAGTACTGGCTTTTATCACCAGGAGGTCTCTGCTGACCTGAACACTGGTGATCTTTATGCCTGTTTGAGAGCTCATGTGGAAACATCTCACATGTGGTTAGAGTTTCCAAAGCGTTTTAGACAGTGGTGTGTCCACTTATTTCTTGTAATGACCTGTGTAAGCTCTCAGGAAATCCTCAAATCGTGGGTGCTCAGGTGCTATGTTGGCGGTGCTGGTGTCTGCCTGGCCACTCTCTGGTCGGGTTGCCTCATCTCCTTGTTCCTTGGCTGCAGGCTCAGCTCGGCGCAGGCGGCAGTTGAAGTCGATTTCGGGATCACAGTCAGGATGAGGCTCAACGACTCCATCCCGTGTGGCACTGTAGGACCGAGGGGCGAGCCTGCCGCAGCTGGGGTCGTATGGATGGCAGGCTGCACTGCCGTCTGCTCTCAGAGCTTGGGGCTCGACTGGGGTGCAGTCTTTATCGTAGAACATGTAGCAGTCATGGCCCTCCCTCGTCTTGCCTCTGATACCCAGGCGAGAGCGGGTCTGGAGGTGGGGGAGGAGTGGAGGGGGATTCATCAGGGCGGCCATGCCCCCCATCAAGCAATATGGGTCGTAGCGGGGGTCGCATGCCAGGTTGGCACTCGTGAGAGGGTTACAACCCCTGTCGAACAGTGGGTTGCAGAACTGCTCCCTGGGAGCCTCCTCAGCGCGTCCCGCAACTTGAGCAGCTGCCGCACCGTGGACAGCACAGAGAGGGTCCAACGCAGGGTCGCAGGAGGGGTACAGCTGGTACAGCCCCGAGGGAGCCCTGGCCACCAGAGTGGGCCTGCAGTACGGATCTTTGGCAGGGTCGCAGCCGAGGTGGGCATAAGAGGGGGCGGGGCTGAGGGCGGGCTTATAGCCGTAAGCGGCGCGCAGGTGGTACTGGAGGCACTCGACATCGGACGGGTTGCAGATGCGAAGCAGCTCGGCCCTCTGCTCGGCAGACAGGAAGGACTCCACCGCTGGGGTGTAGTAGTAGCCCAGCGGGGACCTCAGAGGCATGGGGAGCATCGGGGCAGGGGGAGCTTCCTCGCCTGCTGCAGAGTGAGGACCCACGCCGTAGATGCAATAGGGATCCAGGTAGGGGTTGCACCCCTTTACTACAGCTTGCCTGAATGGAGCAGGCATGACGATCTTGGCGGTGGGCTTGCTGGTGTACTCTGCAATGCAGTCCGGGTCATCAGATTTGGCACAGGCCTTGTAGATCTCACTCAGGTGGGTGAGGTAATGGTTGTAGGAGCGTCCCTCCTCCACCTTGTGCTTGTTCTGCAGGTAAGTCATATACATCTGATCCAGGTTCTCTATCTACAAATGTGAAACCAGAGATAAAATTGTTATTGTATCCAATATTGTTAATTGTTATTGCATTCCACAGCAATATTCCATAAAATGCTGTTTTGGGAAACATTATACCCACAGAATAATGATTTCTAAAAGTAGTCAAAACCAGAGTGCTGTTCTTTCAACACAAGCCAGGACTTCATTTCAGTTTCATTCTTTATTATGTACTCACTCCCTCCTGGTTGTGGGTGGCCATGAAGTACTTGTACCAGCTCCAGAAGTCTGGCAGCTGTTTGTAGTAAGCAATGCTCCTCCTGTCTCGCCCCAGCTTCTGCAGCCCTGACGAACTGTCTGGCTTCTCCACAGAAGCTTCTGCCACTGCCCACCAAGACACAGCACGTCATCTCACTTATTAAATGGATCATCTAATATTTTTGTAAGTAAAATGCATGACATTTTAGAGCTGCATTGTAGAATCTTTAGTTGAGCCATTTATCTGTACGCTTATCTAAAAATGCTTTTATTTTATGCTTTTATTTTTATTTACTTCTTTGTTTATTTTTGCAAGGGGAGATCTCTCCTTCAGCTAATCAGCTGTGACTTGTGGGTGAATGCAAAGATGTCAAAAGGGGGAAAAACTCGTGAGATCTGCAGCTGGAGTGTGTGATGCAGTCTCTGCTTGGCACCAGAAGGCCAGATTCCCCTTTCTGAAGATGTAGGAATGGAAGAGTCATGGAGAACGCAAGCAGAAAGGTGGCGGGAAGCAGAAAACAGACAGACAGTAGCGTTTGGTCTAAAACTACATCAGCTAACATGGAGGAGGTCATCCACTCAAACTTCCATTACTGGCTAACTCCATTCACTGTTACAGAACCACTAATGGGTATAACTAAAATAAGAGCCACTTACCCTCCTCTTTCTCCAGGTGCACCACTGGACCAGCCCCCACAAAGACTGATGGTTATAGCAATGGAAGAAAGAACATAAAACTTCAAGAACCAGATGTCCCATGGCACAGACATGTTAAAATGCTGACTCATTACTAATCCCTTATGGAGTAGCAGGGACTACTGTAGGATCCTGCACCATGTCCTGCGCATGAATGTTCAAACACCCAGTGCCACTGGGGGGGGGGGTGTTATTGGAACTAGGGCCCTTGCAGGGGTACCCGTTAAACTACAAAGGACACACACCACATGGCCCAAGACTGCTACTGTAATCATCTTACCCTCGTAAAGGAAGATGGAGGCTGATAAGGTATTCTGTGTATGCATTATGAGTGCCATATGTCGGCACCTTTTAGATGTTTATGGTTCGGGGGGGAAAGCACACCGTCAGCTGATTGTTAGAGGACTTCTGGTGCTTGTAAAGAAATGCTCCTTTGGTACTGCATGGATACTTTTTCAGGAGAGCACATATATTGTGGAAACTTTTTTTAAGGGTGAATATGTTCATGATTTTTAGCATTTAATGAATGTGAGTAAAATAGGATTTGTGGGATTAATTATTATAGAAAGATATCCAATTACTCTTTGAATTGTGACTGGAATTGGTTCCCACCTGACAGGAAGACAGATGCAAGCATAGTTCCAGTGAACAGAAAGGACAGATTGAGTCTGGCCATTTTTTTGCTCTCAGCAAAGTCCTGAGGATGAAGAAAGCAAGAGGCATGCTATTAGGAATATGGAAAAGTAGAGTATCTCTCTGCAGACTGTGGGTACGCAGACTGTTAGTGAATACCCACATCCATTGTTAGCCTTTTTGGAGTTCCAACACAATTTTTTTTATCTTGGTTGCAGACTAAAAAGAGAAATCAATCAAATTTTTTAACCTTCTGCCCATTGTGGTCAAAAAATAACTTGAGAGTATGTAAAAAAAATGTTCTTTGAAGTAAAGTGTTTTAGTTTATATTGGTTTTGGTTTCATGACTCTTTAAACCCAAATTGGACTAATTAAAACTGTGCCATTTTCTCTCTGAAACGAAGTACACAGCAAAACGATATTTACTGTAGGCACTTTGCTATTCCAAAGACTTTATGTATTACTAGAAACTGGCCTCTGACTCAAACCACTTCACCACCAAAACCTTTGATACGAGAGAAGCTTTTTCAGAAATAACCTGAAATGTTTTGTTAAAACATGTCACAAACATGGAGGTTTTGTACATTTTTGTAATTAATTAATTTACTGCAATAATAACTTCAATAACATTATTTATTAAAAGATAATGCAGTATGTATATA
>JAOXYF010000016.1:10825792-10851827 GCA_028565775.1 Sternarchorhynchus goeldii
ACAAGTCCATGACACCAACATGATATCGTTTCACATTTTTAAAATAAATTCAATTATGCATTTTCAAAGTTTATATAATTGTAACTGTGTCAGATCTGTTCATGTAAAAAATTCCTCATCTAAAACACACTGATCTTATGTGTTATTCTGGCCTCAGCACTTACCTGATCCAGCAGTAATTGTCTAAGTTCCTAGTGGGAAGGCGAGGGTGGGGGGTAGTCAACCCAACTTCTCCTCTCCCCTGAAGACCCAGTGAAGGGTGACTGTGGAGTGCAACATTTTAAAGGAAGTCCATGATCATTAAAAAGTAAAAAGGCTTGTCATGTGGTAGGGACCTGCGTCTTTGCTCACTGGGATTGGTCCATACAAAACAGTGACCAATCATAGCCCTGTGTTTAGTAAGTAGAAATGTAACATCAAAAGGATTTAGTACTACTAAAAAAACCCAAAAAAACACCCATCTTAGGGTTTAACACGTGTGTCATTTAAACATGCAACATCATCTGGCTCATGAAATCATTTTGGATTTGAACTCATCTAAGAATGAGTTGCACATATCAAAGCTCGATTTCTCGATAACCACTTTCATAGTGGAATAATTGCTTGCTTCTTCCAAACAGACGTGCTTAGTGTGACTGATCTGGATGCTGCAGTCCTCTGCTTTTCTGTAGGATAAAGCTTTTATACATAAGATGTTTTTGCTGCGTTTTCCCAAAGCTCCCAGCTGTTTTTTTCTCCAGGCTTACTTGTGAAAATTGTATTCTGCATCTATATTTCAATCTATTTTTAGTCACAAGGAGGAAAAAAAACTGCAGCTGGGATGGAACCAGTAAACTGTTTAATCTCTCTTCGAGCAAACTGTCGTATACAATATATATGCTATTACTGTAGAGTGGTCATTGTGTGTGTGTGTGTGTGTGTGTGTGCACGTGTGCTGTGGAGGATAGCAATTATTGAATGCTCCTAAAATATTTCCATTTCTCTTTAAGCAAGCTGTAGAATACTGGATATTCACTATTACTGTAACACTGAGTGGCTCCTTTGTTTGCGTGTGTGTGTGTGCAGGGGAGGGGAGCAATTATTTAATGTTCCTCAAGCATTTCTAATGCTTTGTTTTGTTAGACACCCAGTTCTGTTTCTATAGTTTAATTTATTGTTGTTTTGTAGCTGGCACCTTATTTAGGCACTTCCCAAATAAAATGAATAAAAAGAAAAATGATTCATGTTTTTCTACTGTTATTCTCACTCAATAGCAGTTCCAAGGAAAAGCATTATGATATCTGCTAATATGCACATTATAAAGTGCTGTAATGCACTACATACACAATAGTGCCATAATGCACCGTATCTGCATTATATACATTAGTGCTATAATGCAGTATATCTGGACTATATACACTAGCCTCCAGGAAAACTATCAGTGGCCACAAACCCAAGGGAATAAGACTGGAAGATGGTTAACAGAGTACCATAACTGTGAAATGTAGCCTGGCATACATGTATATCATTTCTGTCACCTTGGATAGTATATTTCAAACCCTGTATATCATATGGATATTTTATTATACAGAATGTTAAAAACACATAAAACAAATGTACAGAATATCAATACCTCATATGGTATCCACATTTGGGAACATAGTGCTCAGAAGTATTTTCCTTGAGGCCCAGAGATCAGCTACCATGCTGTCTTATGTATAATTAAGCTTAAGTCCATAGCAAACAGGTGTTCTGGCCTGCATGTAAAACCTGCCATCCAGCCTGGAGGTACTAGAGTATACCACAGTGCTCTTGTAGGGGGATGCCAGAGATTCTCAGAACCCTGCAACATCTGGAGCCAGAGAACGCTTCCGAACCCCCAACAACCCGAAGGGCTGTGGGTCCTTTATTTCTTCAAAATCACATGTGAATAGATTTGTTGAGAGACATGAAATGGACGCCCTTTTGATGCCTTTTTCCCTAAATTCATTCACACAGGTCAAAGTATTCATACGATGCATGGTGAAATTTTCCTCTTTAGCCAAGAAAACAGTGCTAGAATTGTACCCATTCTTTCAAAATGTATTCGGTAGCAGGAAGGAAATCAATAAGTTGCACTGTTATATCTTTAAAGAGATGTAATAGTCAAATAGATCCTTCTCATTCTTATTGCTGCTGCATACAGTGTAAAACCAGACTCCGTTTGGTGCGATTCATGCAAATCAATTCAGGGTGTCAGTATGTCAGCTTTTAGAAAGTGATGGATGCTCGTGTAAAATCAGTAACCGAAGCAGGCTCCCGGAAGGTCAGGGTGATAAAACTCTTCGGAGTGCTGCCCGGAGGTGGGCTTCTGTGTGGCGTGCGTCAGTTCATAGGTGATGTGTAGCGTCTTTGTGGAAACTTGCCTTGTGGCTTCGTGTAACCACAGCCTCATAAAATCTTGCATTCCGTAACAGTTCACGATGCAGTCCGAACACAAGGACCGTAAGGAAAACATGCTTTTTATAAAAACACTTAAGCACTGCGTACCCTAAACAAACTGAACACAAACAGGACATCTTGCCTAAAGACTTCGACAAAACCAAAAATCAATAGTTCTATGCTGCAGAATAGTGACGCGTGCCAACCACGCAGCACTGCTGCCATTCGCCTGTGGAGAGACACACCCTCGTTCAGGTCTACTCATTTTTGCAGGAATTTATCACGGCGTTGACTCGGAGATTCAATCTTATGTCTTCGGATTCATGTGTTTAGCCCACCGTCACCTCTTGGTGTTGGCTGGAGCATGCATTCTTCAAGCTTCCAACTGGTGTTTATTACACAAACACCTGAGCTCCGCTGTGCCGAACTTAATTAATTCCGAAACAAAGACGTTCCGAGCATTTATTGAATGCGACACTGGCCTCGGATCCGTGAGTTTGCCGCTTCAGTCTTCATGTCGTGCAGAAGAACGCTGAGCTGAACCTGCGTGCCACATGGAGTGCCGAGGTTATAGCATTTAAAAAAAAAATTTCTTTATTGCCTCAGGACAGTTATTGCACTACATTACATATCTCATTTAGCAAAAAGACAGAATGGTTTCAGGGCCCTTAAAATCATCTCCTGCTGTGGTTAGAACAACAAAGTTTGGCCTCCCAGCACAGGATGTAGACTTTCACAGGGCGTCCTTAATTGATTCAGTGTGCTCTGTACAGATTTGTTCTCATTCTGCACCATTCAGAAGCAACATTACTGCTCAGTAGACCAATCTAAACAGGCCTGGAAGGAAAAAACCTTAATATTTGATCTTTACTTATATGCTTTTAAGTAACATAAGTTTCACAGGGCTGAGAGTAAAGATTGTTCACTCCAGAGTAGTAGACTGACTGTGACTAAAAGTTCACCCAAAGTAAAGACTGACTGAGTAAATATTGCCTGTAAGTAAAGTTATTTGACTTCGAGTATAAAGTCAATGATTGACTGAGTATAGACTGTGTACAGTTAACATTCTCTACATTTTGACATCACAAATCATTTTAATCAGCAAGCACCAGCAGACACCACTTTAATCAGCAAACTTCCCTGCCTTGCAGTCAGGCGATATGCCTTAAGTCAGGCATCTCATCGGCTGTGACAGGATGGTGTCCTCATGTTTGCTAAGAGCGGGAGATAAAGCATTCCAAGCAGCAGTGAGCTCGAGCCTGCTAACCGAGCCACTTGCATGAGGCAACCTGTGGCGCCCCCTGGCTGCTATGCAGAAGAAAAGCAACATACCAACATGTCTATGGTGTTAAAATAATCAGAATCAGAAATAAACAGAATCAGTATTGTGGGATCTGATATGATTTAAACTACACTTCTCATGTTCACTATTGGTTGCCAACCATAAGAGCTTACTCTCCACTGCGTGAGATGTGCATTGCTGTGAGGACAGACAACACACACAGCTAACTTTGAATCTTAATATTTTAATCACATTCTTGAGATTATTTACATACAACCATGTTTTCATGTCCTTAGGATCAGACACACAATTTGCACAGGCAAATATAAGGCAATCAAATCTATGTGACATGAATCTACCAGGAGAGGAAATAAAAGAATAAATAGTATATTCAAATGTGTGAATCATCACTCTGACACTGAACATCAGTTTTGGGGTATAATTCATAACAAAAGCTCAAATTCCATAATAGGTCACTGGGTTACTTGAAGAGAATAGATTTCTTACATATTTTGTAACATCAGAATACAATAGCAGAAAACAGTCAATTTAGACAGACATCAAGCACCTCACAGAATAAAAACAGGCCTTTTAAAAACCTGTTCTCTGCACTGAAGATATAAAGAGAGGCCATTCTCAATGTGCCAAAAGAGAGTGATGGACACCATCTTTCTCTGTCTGCTTTTCTCCAAGGGTATGTAATCTCTCCATCCATCCAAATGGACCTGATTCTTTAAAGGAAGTATTCCAAGGGTGTTCACACTACCTTTATGTCTAGTTTTTTTTAATATATCTTATACGTACTACTAAAGCTTTAAAAAAAAAAAGTCTGAAATTTGGGATAACTCCGAAGCTCAGGTTATGTACATTCAATAGACTTCTCTCAAACCAGCTCAGTGTATTCTTCAACCCAATTTAGTGCCTAGCTATATCACTCCAGAAATAAGGTGCCAATAAAAAGAAAAGACTCAAAAACAAAATCCTGCATGCAAAACACTGTACTGAGGTATCCAGCTTCAAAAAAAGCTTAATGAAAAAATACAAAAATTAGGAAAAAATGTAACATACAAAGACGGTACTTCTCGATGATTTGTAACAGACAAATGTTACCGATGAATGTGGTTTTTGTGGACAGGGGCAATGAAATACCATATAGTGTGATCGTTGATTGTTATTATGTAGAGGACTTTAAATCTTTGGCCACTTAGCTGTGTACAAGACCAGGAACAAGCTATGAGGAGATCATCTACACATTGTTCTGAAGGTTTAGGTTAGTTTGAGGTTAGTTTGGCAGCAATATAGGATGTACATCTCTTAGCCCTTTAACAGGTAAACTACCAGTCTGGTCCACACCACTTTGGAGATTTTATGGTGGATAAATCTAGGTAATATCAAACATACTGAATATAATCTGAGTTTAATGTCACGATAAAAGGCAGGCAAATGAATCCATATTTATATCCCACCACTGCACAAGATGTCTCCTTCCTCTATAGATCTGAAGTTTATTGCAAAATGATGTGGTTTAACGATAAAAACAAAACAATGGAACACCATCATTAGTCAGAGCCTTTTCCCAGTGCCTCAGATCGTTTCTGTCCCCACTGTGTGCCGTGGCAGGAATGGCTACCTCCCCTCCTCAGGGATGCCCGAGCAGTTTGGAGAAAAAGCCGGCAGGTTTGGAGCCCTGGGGCTGGGCTTCACCTCCAGGCCTCTCCAGACCCAGCTCCCCTCCCAGCTGCTCCAGCTCGGCTTGGTCCAGCAGCTCAAACTCCTCAGCCTCGCTGTCCGTGTCCGTATCTGTGCCGAGGGCTCGGGCCAGCGTCGGAGCGGCGACCGCCTCCAGCCGCTCCTGCACGGCCGAGGCGACCGCCGCCGCGATCGCGTCCCCGGCCGTCCTCTGCACCAGCACAAGGGCCTCAGCGACCGCGTCCCCCGCCTCCGCACGGGCCACTCGCCGGGCCTCTCCCGCCCGGAAGAGGGGCCCCGGCAGGCCGATGCTCAGGTCGTCGTCGTCGTCTCCGTTAGTGCCCAAGCCGTTGTCCAGAGAAGGGAAGTCGGGGAGTCCGCCGGAGAACACCTCCTCCTCGCTACGCCGATCCAGCTCTGTCAGACACGAGTTTGAAAGATTCAGCCAGTAAAGTACAGCCCAAGTCATTCTGATCATCGCCTGATATCAAGCAAAGAGCAATGGGTGAACTCACCCTCGGAGTTCTCCGTCTGAGGCGTGTGCCCCTCCGACAGGTTGAAGGTGCCGTTATCCGTCCACGTCACTTCTGACACTTCCGTGTCTGACACTGACAGCTCCCTGCATGCTGTCGAGTCCAGCTGAAACAGAATAATATTGTCAGTTCCCATCTCACGCTGTATCAACGGAGATACCTGCATCAGCTCTACTGAGGTATGCCAGAAAGTCAGCAGAAAGGCTTACCTTGGGAAACATTGAGGAGAGGTCAGCTTCAATGCTCTCTTTCTCATTCTGTACCTGGAGTAATCTCTTCTCTGGAGGTAAAAATGACAGGGATTCAATACTGTGAAACTAGATAAATCTATCGTATTCATTGTGTTCGTGTATCTAGTCACGTGTCCAGAGAGAATAAATTACACTACCATGATTCTCTTTCAGTTTCTGAAGGATGTCTCCCACACCAAAGTCCAATTTCTGCAGAACTGGCTCCAACCATATCCCAAATTCATGTGAGGAGAGAAGTGGCCACAGGAAAATACTCAGCACTGTGACAAACAGACGGATAGTGCATTAGCAGACACGGCTTGGTCTGCCAGCAAGGTTCAGAACCCTGCTGACTTCAAGGAACTGGAGAAACCACAGACTGAGTGAGAAATGTCGTCATGGTTACATTACTAGGAATCTGTTATCACATGCCAGTCCTGCTGGTGGTCACTGTGATACAGAAAATGATTCGAAATGGACCAGAATAGACCAAGCTCTCTAGTCTATTTCAAATATTAAATCTTTAAATCCGTTAAACTGTAATCTTTTAAAGAGCAAACAAGCTGAGCAGACAAATGACAATGAATCAATAACTTTTTATTCATCGATCAGAAGATGGAAGTACTTACCTATAATGTAGGAAATAACAACTCCTGGAATGTAACGGCCCAACACTGCCAAGAATGAACATAAACTGCACACCAGCAGACAGAACTACAACCAAAAACACACACACAGGCTTCAGATGCAGAACTACAACCAGAAACACGCATACACTTCAGTACACTTCAGGACTCAGTGAGTCTAACTACAGCCCATCACGTGTGCGTTACCTTGCCTGGATTCTGCTGCTTAAAAGAGGAGGTCTCCTGGAGGAGCAACTTGAAGCTCAGCCAGGACTCTGTGAATGGAGTCTCTTTTCCCGGCACGTCCTCCTGACCGGAGTCGACGATCTGCCAGCTTCGGTGGGACAAGAAAGGGTCCATGAGTTACATGACTTATCACTGAGATCAGAGCAACAGTCATTAAGATGAAGTGTGGGCCAGAACCACTGACACAGCATGTGCTCAGCACCTGGCCAGCAAACGCACAGCGTCATTCAAATGCTAATTTACCGTTTCTAATAGTCTAATCAGAGTATTCAGCACTGTTAGAGAGTATTTGAGCTACTGAGCTTCCTATTCAGCTGTGTTTCCCATTAAAGAGTAATATTTAAATCATGTACTTTCTAATTTTAAATGCTTAATTTCTATTAGTTTTTTTTCTGTGGGAGCATTGCTGCAATAACTACTTCCAGAGTAGCTGTTTGCATAGATAACTACTTCCAGAGAAGGTATTAGCTTAGATAATCACGATTTTTGGAACAGCGAACAGTGACTGTTACATGTCACTTTTCAGGATATTCTGCAGGTTAAAATTACTTGTACATCAGATTATTTAAATAAGGTAATATATATCGCACATAGTCTTTTCCTCATTGTAAATATAGTTTCTAAAACCATACTGAATCTTAGAAGCAATGTTAGTAGCAATGTTAGAAGCAGTGTTTTTAGAAAGTTCTTAGAAGTACATTTTCTTGTTTAGTGAGGAATACTGTGTACTCTGGGGATGTCATGTAAAAAGGGTAAAAACGGAAGCCTAGAATGTGATGCCTAGGTACCAGTTAATGACTTGTCTTCACTGATCTTGGTTCGAAGCACTACTGGCTAACAGGCATGTGGGTGTGCTAAAGCAGAATGTCATATCCCAAATATACACACACAAAATAGCTTCCACTGACTAATTCGACACACTGCAAAAAAACAGAATCAGCATTTGTAGAGAGGGACAGAGCCTGTTAATGGCAGTGTGTTTACTGAAAGCAGCGGAGGGTAGGCTCACCTAATCAAGCCTCTGACACCAGAAGTGTGAAACTTTTGGGAGAACAAGGAAATTATGTCAATCTGCCCTGATTGGGCTTTAGCTCTGACTGAAGCTGAAATCAGATATCTCATGCTTTCTGCTCCACACCTCCCCCTCCCCAGTCTTTAAAGAGCATTGCTCATAATCACATATGTGAGGTACAGTTTAGGACTGGCAGGGGGATTACAGTTGGTAATGATGTGTTTCTGTACACAAGTGGCACTGACAGCTGAAGGAACACTTTCATCTTCACAACTCTGCAGTCCATTAATTCAGCAGCTCATACAAATAAGAGCATGTAGAATGGAGAGATACTACCGCTAAACAATCCCTCAGTTATGGTGAAAAGCTTGATAACTGAAGCATGGGCTGTGTTGTACTTGCAAAGTTAGAGATAGGCAGAACAACAGCAAATACACGTCCCTCACATCAGTGCCGCCTATATTTACCCTGGCTTAGCTTTCAATGAATTAGCATGGCTTTCAGAACAGGGGATGGTGAAATTCTTTGGCAAGAGATTATCATCTATTAACAGAAGTCTTGTCACGCCAGTGCCCTTTACGTGACTATTATGCTGCCCTCATACAACTGCTCACCTACAGCTCCCCAGGGTCCTACAACCCATCAACCTCTGATGACCTCAGAGAGCAAGCACTACTAGCACTAACAAACCTGCACTCTCTCAACCGCCAAAGGACACCCAACGGTTTTGTGTTAGCCGTGGTGTGTGTCTAGGAGGCGCTTCCAAGAAAGGTCACACGCCTGTCAAATTCCCTGAGCGTGCCACCCACACAGAGGCAATTTCCAGAGAAGCAAATCACATGACGCGAAGCCGCGCGTGTGACTGTGAGGCAACATGGCTCACGTTAGAATTTCGTCATGTGGATGGAGGCTGATACCACCATGCATCGAGAAGAGGCCCTTGCCCAACGTGTGGCCGAGCAGGTGGTCGGGCTTCCACGAGACCCATATGATCAAGTGCAGCTTGTGAAAACGTTAACAGGGATCATCTTCCTTTACAAGGAAACAGCAGATGAAGAAAGTGCCTTGTCCTCAGCTGCCACAGGGTGATTTATATTACACACATGGCCAAATCTAAAACTCAGACATAGTCCATGGTGGTGTGTGTCCCCCCCCATCACACAGAACAGCTACGTCAAAGTGATATGTTGTATATCTCATTGATATCTAAGTAACAAAACACTTTAAGGTTCCATTTTAAAACCGCCTCTGTTGGAACATTTAACGTCCAGTTAGTAGAAATAGAGCAACCTAGTTAGAATATGTGAGAATCTGCTGTATCTTGTTTATTTCTGACAACAGTTGACCTGAGAGACCAACATCCAGACAGCTGCTTGTTTTTTAACTGCCACACTAATCTTTAAAGCAACACTTAAAGCAAAAAGAATGTAACAAGCCCAGTGACAGGAGCCCAAAAATAACTCGAAGCCAACCGCTGAACAACGTGAGGAATGGCGATGAAGAAGCTTTTACACCGCTCCCTTTCTCACAGACCAGGAAAATAGATGTTTAGCCTTGCAAGAGTCCGAATGTCCCTGAACCTCCCTCCCTAAATCACCTCAGTCCAAAGCCCCACAGCCCTACAAAGCTTTGTTTCCCACAAAAAAAAACACCAACCAACGCAACCCCAGAAGTCAAAATTGCTTTGCTGTGAGGGCCTGCGTAAAGCCGTTGTCACAACTCTGAGCTCTGGTGCCAAGCAAAAGATTCCAGGAAGGGTTGTCACAGAGACAGCACACGTCCTCACCACAGGAAATAAAAATAATTCAAGGTTAGCACCTTCTGACTATCAGTAACATGATTCTTCTGATAAGGACCTGAACAATTGCTCATAACCACCTTTAAATTCCTGAACAGAAGGATTATTTAATAAATACATTTTCCCTTGAGATGTGCAATTTCGCTTGGGATCAATAATGTTCTCTCTATTTACCACAATTAGGAAAAAAGTAAACTATGTGTGGTTCTCCCATTGCTAGACTTTGTTAACCTTCTTTCTGGCACATATTTAACTAGATAAATAGATAGATCACTAGATAGATGCATAGGGTTCCACTCCTTGGAAAAAAAATCGACAACCAAAGAGGAATTCCAGATCCCTTTTCCAAACAGTGATAGAGAGACCATTACCTTACAGTGATAGAGACCATTACCAAACAGTGATAGAGAGACCATTACCTTAACCCCGAGCCACCGTCTTCTGCCAGCATCTCAAAGACTTTGAGCACAGAGCCGTGCAGAAATGGCTCAGGATGAGAGTGTCAGTGAAGAGCTCTGTGCTTAAGCGTCCAGTGTCCTGTCCTCAACGGCCCCCACAGGTCACATGCCACACTGAGACGGTCCTGCCGCTGTTTATGCAGGACACATCCCGCCGCTTCACTATTTCAACCAGCCTGGTCTAAAAATACCAGAGCCACATGGTATTCAGCAAGCAGACATCAGACGGACGTGTGCAGGCCAGCGTTCCACTCACACTCTCTCTCTCACACACACACACACATACACACACACACCTCACTGGGTAGGACTATGACACACAAGCTGAGTATAACTTCTCTGAGAACAACCCGTACCTTTGCAAATGTGCAAATATTATCTGTTAAGGCTTCCATTGTATTGTGCTGGGTATATTAAAGACGTACACATCATAATCAGCATAGAAAACTATTCACAGAGTTTACACGTTATCTTAAGTCTGGCTAAAGGAATCTCATTGGATTATTGTGTGATGTTTTTTAGCTGACATGAATGTGTAAGCTGTGTGTTACTAAAGCTATTCCACAGCTACCATACCAGGACAATTCAAATGTGTTCAGAAAATGTGACACATGTGACACTTAGGACAGTGCCTGACATAAGATGGTAATATGACTATGACCCAAGAGGTATGGCTGCTGTGACCATGAGCAAGAAGACGATGTCAGTCATGCACCTCTCTCTCAGCGAATAAGAGGCTATGTTAGACTGGCACACCTCTTGCTGATTAGTGTCCATGTATCGGATTGGAGGAAATGTTGGGTGAGTGGAAAAAATGTCGTCCAATGAGGTTATCTGGGAAGCGCGAGTAGCTCTTCAAGCACAGGAACGGCAGTGTCAAATTATCCGTCACACATGCCGTTCACTTACAGGCAGAGTGGTGGAGGGGCAACACCAAACTCATGTTTCACAACAACACTGATGACACCTGGGATTCTGGAACAAACAACACAAACAGCCCCAACTCCCAAGTGTGTCAGTAACAAGAAACGTTATCGGAATCAGTGACTGCATTCGATATTAGGCGACAAGTCAAAAACTAAAGTTTAGTTCTGAGACCTAAAAGCTTTCAACCACCACCAAAAACATAAAAACCTACAAAAAACAAACAAAAAAACCCTCATCCGGGTGGAACAGTGGCTGAACACAGCCCACACCATCAAAGTCCCATCGTTATACTGAACACAGGCGCTCGTGTGTGTGCGCTGCGTGCAGGAGGTGTATTGGCTCACCAGCGCGGCTAACAGCTGCATGGAGAGCTGGGCTGGCTTTAACAAGGCCTGCCCCACATAAACAGAGCAGCGGGGATTACTGCATTCCGGCCCCCACCTTGGAGCACAATCGTGGCATTGGACGTGTTTTCACCGTAAGCACATGAACAATGCGGGGGCACGACCGCTTAGAGCACAGGGCCAGTCAACGAGATCAAATATAACTGGGCGCTGATGGCTAGAGGAGCTATATAAATTCGTCAAGCCATTATCAAGTACCTCTACGAGCTTAAGCTTCCTACTGAATGTATGCGTATAGGCTGTTTATAAACAAATACGGACAGCATAGAAGTTTGATCACTCGTGCTCGCTCACTAATATGACAAATACAGCGTGAGTTCAGATATATAGTTAGACTGTAAAATCTGTGGTAGCGCAGGGTGGTGCCGTAACGTGCTAACTGCCCAATTATTACAGCACCATTACATCTAGCAGCGTAACGTTAGCAATTCAGTTTATGGATTCGCTGAATGTTTTCAATAGCGAATGAAGCACCCTCTAGTGGTTAGGCGTTAATTTACACATCTCGATATGGATCAGGAGGAAAAACAGGCCAAGCTGGTCAAGTAATGTAAACCAAAAACTTGCTTTCATGTGAGATTAAGTTACACATACCTGCCAGTCATACTTCGCCATATATTTGCTCCTATGGAAAATTAACAAAGCATTAATCACAGGTAAACCAATTGGTCGATTTCTTTTTACATGAATATAATTTTATATTCACAGTCAAAGGAGCAAAGAATACAATAACAATCTATGAACAGCAATATATTAATACAGTAATAATGCATATATAAATGCACAATGTATAAAAATGTATAATGAATTACACCTTACAAAGTCATAATAAACCATGCTTGATGATTACATTATTTTAGTTGAGAGAATCCATCCAAATGTGATGTTACGCACTCCGCAATATACACAAATTGACTGTAAAATACCAAAGGCATGATAAAAACCACACAACAATCAACTAGTTATTACTTTGATACGCTCCGCTTGTAGCTGATGAATTTCTGCTAGTAGTGAGATGGCATCTACAAGTATATGTCTGTACATGTGGTTAAACACACCCTCATGTTGATATTAGACAGGCCAGCCGAACAGTCAGTAAAGATGGAGTGGCTCACTTAGACGGCGATCCTTACCTCTTGACCTGGACATTGCCACATCCCTCACCCCTTGTACAAGCAGGAAGACGGCCAGGCACAAGCAGAGAAGACAAACCGTCCTACAGGCACTGAGGGAAACAAACCTGAATTTGGAGGGAGACAAACTCAGTTTATTCTCCCCATTTGGCCCCACAGACACTACACCTTTGCAGTGAACACAGCATTCTCCTTCGGTAACCTTTCCCATACAATGACTGCTACGTGTGTAGTACCAAAATCTCCCCGTTGCGAACACTCTTTTGGATACCTGGAGGTCTCTCACGTCGGACACATTTGCCTTTTTAACACTCAGTCCAGCTGAATCTTGGCAGGACGGCCAAATGTATAATCTTGAGCGTTTGAAATCCAGGCTACATCTTACTTACACACAGAAAATAACCTGTGCAAGGTTCTATATGATTCCAAAGGAGTCCTATAAGAAAACATTCCTTTTCTTAAAACATTCCTTTTCTTATAGCTTTAGTCAGCCTAAACACAGCCTAAAGGACTTACAGGGTTATTGCTTCCTTGAACACATGTGAAAGAAAATGTTAGACCTACATGCAGAGAATACTGACAGATAATGTATGATTTAAACTTCCTTTATAAAATCAGGGGAACCAACATTGACTATTTAGTTTTGGCATGAGCTACAAATGCACTGCCTAATCTGACAGCAAGAAGGAAGAAAATGCAACCTAGGAAAATTAACCGTACACATTACATGCCGGCTCCTTTAATAGTTATTAGGTCAATGCACAGAACTATACGACCTGAGCTACAAATAAAGTTTGCGCGATAATTGCTGCCGTGCAACTTCATACGGACATCACGATTTTTAAGTGGATTTACTGTAAATTCTATAGACAATAACAATTCAAATCGCATATCAAACATGGGCGAAAAAAAAAAAACGCCGCGTCATGTCACTCACCAGAACGCAATGTTTGTTGCTGCGAAGAGTATGAAAGTCTTCAGTGGCCTTTTCCAGTTAATCAGCTTTTCTACGCGACGCGGTTGAGACGCGTCTAAAGGCAGAGGAGCGCCGAAAGCCTGCTCTTCTTTTTCCGCCATCGCGCTACCTGAGTTCACCACCCGGGGAGAACGCGCCCCTGCAGCCTTCTCCGTCGGCCCCGCCTCTGTGGCATCCGTGATACTAGCCATAGAAAACGACTGGATCCAAGACGCGATTCCGCACGCTCGATGCCAGCTGCTGTTGATTTTGTTGTTGTTCTGTCGCTGACGTCATTTAGAGCCTGCCAGGGTTGATCTTGGGAACTGTTACGTCATCGCTCTCCAGCTGTCCAGCAAGCTCTACCTGCTATATTAGACTATGAATAGTCTAACAATTAGCACATCCTTGTAATTACCCGTGTACAAGAATGAACTTGACAGTTGATAAAACAATATTTCAACATTGCTATTTTGCATTTTTCAGATTGCTACTGATCAATGAGGGCTGTAATATGCCTTCCTGTCGTTTAAAGTGTTTAAAGTGATCTTCAGGATTTTGTAGAGCTGTTCAGTGCATTTTCCGACTGCTATGTGTGTATTTAGGAGTTTTATTTTAAGGGCAAATGGTTTCCTTTTCTTATAGAGCTGAAGAATCGCTAAAATCCGTCTCCCAACAATCTCAAATCATAATGCCAGAAAATGATTTGGTTTCCCCAAACAAATAATTTGCCAATTAGTTGGATACAGGAAACAACAGAAATAATAACTCTATGCACCAATAGTAAAATGCATAACATCTGTTGTTAGAAAGAACCATTGCTATAGATTTTTTATGGGTAATTTGTTTCAAAGACCAGAACACATAAAGGCATGACTGAAGCCACAGGGCCTAAAATGATGACACATGGTAAAATCTGAATAATAACTGCCTCGCAGGAACAAAGCAGGACAGTTAGAGCCATAGAGGGGCACAGAGCCACAGCAGGACACAAAAGCAGAGCTGTACAGTCAGGGCGAGACACAGCCGCAGAGCTGGGACAGTCCATGGACATGTACATGGTTGTTTCAAAATTCAAAAGGAATGTAATCTTATTGTTAGTATTGTCCCTGGGGTATGCAGACATTAATTGGACTGGATTTTGCTGGTAAAAAATGACTTGGCTGGAAAATTCCAGCCGTTGTTTTACAGCACCCAGTTTTTTTCTGCTGCATTTGTTCCCTAGTGCTATGTTAACAGTTATCTCTTCTCTACTCTTCCAGGGTGTTAAATAGTCTCCTGCACAAGTCAGTCTGGCACATCACTGTCTCATGCAGGCATTGCTCTGCTCTGTCCCGGTCCAGCGTGGCAGTCGCCGTGGAGATCAGCCCTACGAGTAGTCCAATTAGAGTGGCACACGATGGGCCAGCCACTGGAGGAAGCTGCAGACAACTTTGGCACAGAGGAGCTGGAGTGTAAAATCTGCTACTGTGCCTACAGCCTGTCCGGTTGGCAGCCCAGAGTTCTTGAGTGCCACCACCACCTGTGTGCCAAGTGCCTGGCCAAGATCATCAACCTGAGTGACTCCTCCCCGAGAGCCGTGATCTGTCCTTTCTGCCGCTATGTTACGAAGCTTCCCTCCGGGGCCATGGGCAGCTTGCCCGACCACCCCGAATTGTTGAAGGTGGTGCCCACCCAGAACTGCTGTTATCTGCATCAAAGTCAACCTGAGATCCTACCCAACCCAGGGCAAGAGATGGGTCACTTGGCATCCGCCTCCCTGTCCTCTGCACTATCCAGCAACGTTTTAACCACCACCATGCATCCAGCACAGGATCCTGCTGTCCTCGCCTCTGGAGTTTGCCGCTCATCCAGTCTAGACTCAGTGGTCTCGGTCACATGGTGCTGTTCAGTGTGGCATTGCGTGGTTGCACTGTGCCAGGCCTCGGGCCGGGCCTTGGTGCGGCTCCTAGGGTTGCTGTACTTGAGTTCCCTGCCCCTGGGGGTCTACATGTTCATCATACGGGACACTACGCTGGGTCTGCTGCTCGTCTGCCTCATCCCTGCCAGTCTGCTCCTGACCATGTTGTACGGACTCTGCCACTGCACTTGCCATGAGCTCTGGAACTGCGTGAAGCCTTAGAATCCACAGAGAGCCTGAATGAGAAACTCTAGCATTATTTGGATGTAACAGCACTATGACAGGTTTGTGAAAACTTCTGAATAAAAGAGATGGTTTCTGAAATATTATTTGAGGTTTGGGATGGATGGGAAGAATGTCATTATAACAAAGAATAATTCTAAAAGAATTGCTAACAATCAAGTTAATGTCTAGAATGTATATATCTTTATATAGTGATTTAATAAATGCAGCAGTGCTTTATGTATTCACTTGCCTGAACAAATGAACATAGGCCAATGTAAATAATTTATCCAGTGATATTGCATATATGTACACTATAACAGTGAATGAGTAAAGTAAGTGCTGGCCTCAAACGTTTTTAAAACTCTGTTTAACTTTACTGGAATAGTCTGAAAGTTACACATTTTACAACATCATATGTCACGTATTTGGCAAACAGCCTGCAAAGATACTGTAATCTTTTGAATGAAGCATGCACTAAAAATAAAAGTTAGCTAAGAGTTCTCTTTACTCACTGCACTGTGATATGTTTTAAGATGCTATAAATATAAAGGACAAAGTGGCTGCCATGAAAAAAAAACTCGATTGGTCTATGTCTTGATGATAAGAGACTTCTGTTCTTCGTTTTGGTTGAGCAATATATTTTAAGCACTCATATGTACAAACTAATGAGAAAATACCATCTTGAGCTTTCAGAGGTATGTAAAGTAGTGTGTGAAAAGAACACAAAATGGGATTTTGTTATTGCAGGAAACAAGTAACTGAGCACATAGATCTAGCCCTTTAACCTAGTAGCTGCACTTCAAAACAATATTTGGTTCTGTAAGACCACAATAACATGCAGGTTTTGCTTTGTTCTCTTCTGTTAGCTCTTTCCCCCTTCTCTTATATTATGTGTGTGTTAAAACTACCAGGTTTTGATCTGTTTAGAGAATAAAAAACATCCCTAAATAAAATGTTACTTAAATCCATTTCCATGTTAAACGACATTACACAACATGAAAAGAGGACATATTGATAGGTTGTGTCTTTTCATATATCAAGTCCTCGAGAAGTGTGACTGGACTCTGCAACAACCAATCATATTAGTGGATTTCTCACCAACAACAAACAAAAGATCGGGGTAACCTCTACTGCGGTCTGTCGATGTCTTATTTCGGATTATATTATCCGATTAGCTAGCTATATGTTGTCTTAGATTTCACGATTTAACTTTTGGATTTATTTCGTACCCTTTGTGCATCGACATTCTGGTACAGTTAACATCAAGTTGCTACTACGCTTTGCTAACCCAGTCAGGGAGCTATTTGTGGCTAGCTCTTTGGGCTAGCGAGCTAGCTGGCTACCCAAAAAAGCAAAGACACCTTACTATTTTGTGTCTTGTGGAACCTGACAGTACATATAGCTAACAACTGGATATTACTAGATAGCTATCCAGCTAAAGGTAGCTGGTAAGCTGTTGGTATTGAAGGAATCTAATCGCAATGTCAGGACCGTCATCAGGCTGTGGGTTTCTGATGTCAGTTGTTGTTCATGGGGACTTGGCTCTAAACGAGCAGGAAAAAGAGCTAAACCAGCGACTTAGACGCCTTTATCCGGCCGTTAACGAACAAGAAACTCCATTGCCAAGATCCTGGAGCCCAAAGGACAAATTCAGCTACATCGGCCTCTCTCAGAACAATCTTCGAGTGCATTATAAAGGTAACTTAACCTATAGTGTAGAAAGCTGGATAGCAAGCTAGCTAACTAACCTAGTTGCTGTCCCGCATTTAAGTGGCAAGCTAGTTGAGTTAGCAATTATAATGTTTTCAAACTAACGCTATTCCGCTAGTGTTGCTAGCTAGATATATACAGAAGTAGTTTGTCTGTTAATTAGCTAGTACTGGCTAGCTATGGTAAGCTAGTTAGCTACCTGGCTTATAAGTCAGTTGAAGTAGAGCAGTCCTAAAGACAGCTAGCTAGCTAACTTACTTAATCGCATGTAAAGGATTACAGTCCCTAAATAGGATACATGTCTGACAGCATTGTCATAGATGGCTAAGTAGGAAATGTACAACATTTACCTACGTTTGCTTTCTTGTGTAGTTTAACTACTCGGGTTGTTAAAATAGCTAGTTAGATAGTCTGTCAGATAACTTCTCTGTCAGTTCCATCATGTGTTTAATTGGCTGATGTAAAAAATAAATAAAATGACTACGACAGCTCTTTCTCGTTGGACCGGAGTTTCAGAGTTAGCCATCTAGCTAGTTAGCTGGAAAATAGCTAGCTACTAAAACTCTTAAATAAAGCCCGGAAGTAACTAGTTAGCTAGCTAGCTAGCTTTTTGTATTCGGTTAGCTAGCGAAGTTTAATTACTTTGCTTGACATACGGATTATAGCCAGCGAACTACTAGTGTTGTACTAAATGAGAGCGAGATTGTCAGTGTGTGTAGTCAACAGAGATCATGATCCCCTTGTAAGTCATGCTAGGATAGCTCACTAGCTAACTGAGTACAGTAGCAAATCAAGCTCCTCAACAAGGCCTATGTTTGTAGCTAGCTTAGCTAGCGTGCTAACGTTGCTTATGTGCTGACAAGACGTAACGAAGCAGTCTTCTGCAAATATGGTGGTGGATTTGTGGGGCCTGTCGTATTAAAGGCGTTATCTGTTGTTTCACACCAGCAAGGTAACTAACTAGCTGAACGAGTTCTTGTAAACTTAGTTAGCCATTACGCTCAAGAGTGATATGGTTTGTGGCCATTTTAATTACGTTTCTAAGATAGTGCGCAAAACATGTTAACTTAGTTTGTTTAGCTACCCAATAGATAGCTAGTACCTCAAATATGTTTTGTTGTTACTTGCAGGGCGTTTGTATTTGTTCGTGTAATGGAAACATAGTTTCGACATTCGATTATTGAACATTAATCCTATAGTTACAAGTAAGTTCTAATACTGTTTTAATGCTGATTTGGTAATTCTAGGTAGTTGACCTTTGGGTTTATGTTTGCCATTTGGTGCATGAAGCCCTATTGTTGGAAGCCAGGCGAAGTAAAAATAATTCAAGATGCAGGGATGTGTACAGCATGGATCCTTAACATTATTTTGGTAAACATTTTATTGGCATGAAGAACCACCGCAAGTATAGGGGTCTGGAGGACATAATTCATGGTGGTCTAATGATATTTGTTACTACAAAAATACTACTCCTAAAATGTTATGCCAATGAGTAGAAGACATATCAAACATACAAGACAGTATGGTTAAGGTTTATTGAATTGTTTTTAAACCCCTCCCCCCAAATCTAATGTTTAAGTTTTTTTTTTTTTTTTATTCCTGTATGTAAACATAAATACACCAACAATAAACTACACAAGAAAATAAATAGGTCCTTTCTTCTTTTCTCAGAAGTAGTATTCATTGCTGTGTGGATTTTGAAGGCATGTTTGTTTCTTTGATTGTTAGGTCATGGAAAGACCCCGAAAGATGCAGCATCTGTTCGAGCAACACACCCTATTCCAGCGGCCTGTGGGGTCTATTACTTTGAGGTGAAAATCATCAGTAAAGGACGAGATGGGTAAGAGAGAACTGTCACAACAAGAGCCCACTTTATATATTTTTTAGGCTACTAAAATACTTTGTGTGTTTGTATATAATATATATAATTATATAATTTTTTTTTTTTTACTGTTCACTTTCTTCCTTTCATGTCTGTAAATTATCAGGTACATGGGAATTGGTCTTTCAGCCCAGGGGGTCAACATGAACAGGCTTCCAGGTAAAACAGACTTGTCACATCCTTTGCTTTTGACTGGTGGAAGGAAGTGGTTGTCTTTGGCTAAAACATGGTCACTTACTTTTGACTTTCTTTTATCACACTATCACACAAGGATCAGAAGGGTGTTTCTTTTTTTTATGGAAGTCAGTGGGAGGCACGCTGCCCTCTCCATCAGAATGCTATTAATTTATTCAGTGTTTGTGTAATAAGCTGCTGTTGGTCAGAGCGCTGTGTTTGAAACTTGCTAGCTTTGAGTAAAACTGCTTTATTAAGGCTAGAAGAACTGTGTGTGTACTTACACAATGGAGAATTTAGAGGCCTGATGTGTGTTGTTCTTACTGTGTTAGTAAATTAGTTATCTTCCATGGTCTATAACTGAAACCTACTTGAGGTTGGGCCTTTATTTGCTACAAAAATATTGAAATACTTGCTTGTATTTAAACAGTAGTCTCCTTTCTTGAAGTGGGATTCCTAATGTTGGTATTTCACATATGGTCTAGCCTAGCTGTTATCTACCTGATTATGGGACCTTGACTTGCTCAAAAAAAGAAAATGTGAAATTTATATGAAACGTCTGGCACTTTGCAAAAATGCGATATTGTGACATGATGGCTTGTGAAGTGTGAAACCCCTTCCTGGTGCAGAAGGAAAAACATCAGCAGGAAAACTTGGGAATGTGTGAATGTATGCCTTGCTTCCTGGAGCTGATAATGCTGGGTGTTGTAAAACACAAGGGTGTTCTGTAGGGCCTGTGCGTCCTATGTGGTGGCCTTTGCGGAGGTGTTGCCTTTTGCAGTTCATTAGGCATGACGTTATAAGAATTTAAAATGTAAGGTAATCATGCATTATAACAAACCAGAGTTTCAAAATTTCAGCATGTTCGTGACCTTTTGTGTTTACTGACTACCGATTAGAAGGTAGCCCGATTCTCTTAAGACTGGTGTAGTATATCCTAAAGTTATGTGTGTTCCATTGGATGCGCCTCTGTGGTTAGTACTAATGAATGAATACATTATACCTGTATGGGTGTGTCTGTTGGAGCACCCTTTCCCTGTGCTGAAGTGAGAGTCATGCGTCAGGGTCATGTGTTCAGATGGGAGCTACTTGGCACGTTGTGGTGACACCCAGCCACTTTTCTACAATCAGGGTGGGTCCCTCGCAGTCTGCTGGAGAGATAAGGGCTCCTGCCACGCAGCACTGAGGCCTCATTACTGCTGAAGTTCCCCGACCACTAAAGAATCTGCCTGTCACTCTATCCTTCCAGGCTGGGACAAACATTCATATGGTTACCACGGCGACGATGGGCATTCTTTCTGCTCCTCGGGCACAGGGCAGCCCTACGGGCCCACGTTCACGACGGGTGACGTGATTGGCTGCTGCGTCAACCTCATCAACAACACCTGCTTCTACACAAAGAACGGCCACAGTCTAGGTTAGAAAGACAACAGCAGTCTGTTTGACGCACTGCCTTCCAGTCAGAGCACTGACCTTAGACGCACCCCTGCTGCTCTTTCCTCACTGAGGATTGGGTTCCCTCTGTCTTCCTGTAATTATAGACCTGCCTCGCTAACACCCTTCAACTCTCTGCGATACAAAAAATTCATGTCAAAGTTTGCATCCACAACATACAGCAAATTGAAATATATATATATTCCAGAATAAAGAACGTGGGAATAAATCCACAGCCTAAATCTACACAATAAGTAACAGGAGCGCGAGGATCTTATTCTGGCAGAAAAGAACTCTCTGGGTGCCCGGGTGCATTTAAAATTATGTTTAATGATGGATATTGTGCATTTTGTACCTGCACACAAACAAACACAAAAAACACAAATATTTTATACATTAATGGCAAAGCTCTGTTTGGATTTGCTTTTGCTGTAAATTTATGCTGTGAGATATATATATATATATATATTTTTTTTTTGGATTATTATTTTATCTGATTCATACAGCAGTGATGATTATTATAATGTATGCAGATGCAAGAGTATTAATATACTGTTTTTTTTTTTGTTGTTGTTTTTTTTAACCCCCCAGGTATAGCTTTTACAGATTTACCAGTAAGTATATTTTAATGCCTTTTACAATTTGTTTTATTGTAAAAGCATTTACATGCACTTTTGTTTTATATGCTTTATATCCTAAATGTTGACATTTAAGATTTTCTTTATTTGCAATATCCTATAGCAGTAATATGGCAGCCCTGAGGTTTCTGTGTATATCTGTGTGTAAGTCCTACAAGCTCTTTCAGGGAGACCTAGATTTGCTGAAGTGGTCGTGGGCCGTATGCGTTTCACCAGAACAGAGCTTCTGTTTGGGACTTAAACAATAATCCATTGAGATGGCCGAGGAGAAAACAGAGCTGGCTTGGTTCCAGCATTCATGTTTTCCCTGAGTGTGGCTTCCAAATGTGTTGATTTCCCAGCTTTGACCTTTATTTTTTATTCCACCACGAACACTGTGGGTCATGGTGATATTTCTGTGGAGAATATCACATAACAGCCAGTATACACAATCTACTTTCCACTTTTACCCACAAATCAACTTAAAATCTATTTAGTGAAAAACACTTTTTTTAATTTTAATTTTTTTTTTATGTTTTATGGTGAAGCCTTGCTTTAAAGTGTGTAGTATGTTCATTATTTTTCTCTACGCTCCTTCCCCAGCCTAATCTGTATCCGACAGTGGGCTTGCAGACCCCAGGGGAGGTGGTGGATGCCAACTTTGGACAGCATCCATTTGTCTTCGACATCGAGGACTACATGCGCGAGTGGAGAACCAAGATCCAGGCCCAGATCGAGCGGTTCCCCATCGGCGAGCGGGAGGGCGAATGGCAGGCCATGATCCAGAAGTGGGTCTCCATGAGCTTCTGTTGTCATGACCCCATGGATAGAACATGATGCTCTTCTGCTGTGATGTTAAATAAATGCTTTATATAAAATAACTAGCTAATAAAATGGAGGAGATGGGGAGGAAAAACAGCTTCCACTTAATCACAAAACAGATCATCAAGGAGAGAACCAGTATAAAAAAATAAAAAAAAAAGAAAGAACCTAAAATCAGATTTGTGAACCAAACCTTAAACGTGCACAGCAAAGGCAGGGCAGTTCTGAGGCCCCAGTTGACTGGGATGACCTTGTTCCAGCGGAATCGTGGTCCAGGTGTGCCCTGTGCTCTGTGTTGGCAGGATGGTGGCCTCTTACCTGGTCCATCACAGCTACTGCGCCACCGCAGAGGCCTTCGCCAAGTCCACCGAGCAGGCTGTGCACGAGGAGCTGGCCTCCATCAAAAACAGACAGCGTAAGTAACCCCCCCCCCACTCTTCCCAGCTGCTTCCGCCGCTGAGTGTGGAACAGATGGTGCACTGCTGGTGTTTGCAGGGATCCAGAAGCTGGTCCTGTCTGGCCGAATGGGGGAGGCCATAGAGACCACCCAACAGCTCTACCCCAGCCTGCTTGAGAGAAACCCCGACCTCTTGTTCATGTTAAAGTAAGTATCTGTTAAAGATTGGGGGGGGGGTGGATAGCAGTTGCCTTCAGTGTCCTTGTATAATTCTAACAAGATGGTAACAATAATAATAAAAAAATTTTGATGAGCAAGATTAAGAAAAAAAACTTTGTAACCTAGACTGTATTAATATAGGCTGTTTTACATATTCTTGGGTACTTGGTTACATTTATGTCGTTGTGTGTGTATATGCAGAAGGGGTAGCCATTCTCTGTGATTCATTCCAATGGTGGATCAGTAGAGGGGGACTTTTATTGTGGCGCTCTTTCTCTGCATGCAGAGTCAGGCAGTTCATAGAGATGGTGAATGGAACAGACAGCGAGGTGCGCTGTCTTGGTGGGCGGAGCCCTAAATCCCAGGACAGCTATCCTGGCTCACCCAGACTCTTCAACAGCCCCGCCCACAAACCCTCTGGCTCTCAGGCCTACATGACGGGTATTATGCAATGAATATGTGTACAGCAGAGATTAAGCATGACTTTCTGAAGCTGTATGGTATTCTTAAATTGTAAAATCTCATGTAAGGTGTATAATAGTAATTAAAAGTAATGAAAAGTCCACTACAGGAATAGAAATGAAAAATGGGGAAGATGATCTGTAAGCCAGTCTGCAGATTTCATGTCGATGTTGTGTGTTTTTGTGGTGCTCTCCATCACCAGGTTTTGATGGCAACTGCTGTAACGGAGTGTCGTCCAGTAAAGGCCACTCCTCGGCTCACAGCCACAAGCCGTGTCCCGTAACCGGTGGAGAGCTCGGAGTCCTGAACGGCAGCCGTACCCAGCAGGCTGGACTGAGGTACAAGCGTCATCACCGCCGCAAAGGAAGCTGCCGTACTCTTCACACGGCTCGCCCTTTATGGATCTGACCGAAAACACTGAGATTTCCACGTTAAGCGCGGTGTTACTACAATGACGTTGCGTCAGCTGACGGATCGGGCCGTTCCCGCAGCCGCTGAAAGGAGTTTGTGTCGCTTTGCAGTAATGAAGTGGAGATGGAGGTGGATCACATCTCTAACGGGGTGTCGGAGTCGTCCTCCAATGGCTTTCTGAACGGAAGCTCAGCGCATGGAGCAGACCTCGAGGACTGTGATGCGGAGATGGGTGAGGCCGATAACGATGGCATACGTTTTTCCTTGCAGCAGCTTTCCGGTATGTAAATTGCTGCTCAAAGCACATTTAAAAAAAAAAAAAAAATTGCAAAAGGATCAAAATGCAAGGCCACGTGCGGTTTGTCTTTAGCGCCTCACCTCAGGGCTTTGCCCACAGAAGTGGAGTCGGTGCAGTCCAAGCGGCAGTTGTGCGGGGGGAGCCAGGCCGCTATCGAGAGGATGATCCACTTTGGCCGAGATCTCCAGAGCATGAGCGAACACCTCCGCCGGGAACGGGGCAAGAACTCGGCCAACAAGAAGATGCTTAAGGTAACTGGGCCCTCATGTTGCAAACGTGCAGATATGTGTTACATTTATGTCAGATCTACTGTTACCCAAGTGGACTTAATTATGGCTTTATGTGGTATCAAGGCAAAAAAAAAAGCCTTTTGAGATTAATCAGGGATACATCACCAATTAGGAAATTGCGATTTGACTGTGGAAATAAGGCATGTGGTTACGTCGTGTTGTCCTTAAATATCGGGTGATTTAAGAGCAAGCAGTATTTTTAAGATTCGCACCCGTTTTTAGAATGAGAATGCAGGCGCCTTGTTCAGGTTTGAGTGTTTTGAGTGTTTTCCTGCCCATCCTCCTTGTGCAGGACGCGTTCAGCTTGTTAGCGTACTCAGACCCCTGGAATAGCCCCGTGGGCTACCAGCTGGACTCCATCCAGAGAGAGCCTGTCTGCTCCACGCTCAACAGTGCAATACTAGGTAAGACCACACAAGGACCTTTCCTAGACGAGAGCTTTGTTTGTTTGTTTGTTTGTTTTTTAAGATGTCCTAATCCTTAATCAAATGCTCTTTGTGAGATGTCAGTGGAGCTCATTAGTTTGTAAATGGGTGATTGTTTCTGAAGTGTAGCCCAGCCCTTCTGCCAGTTTGGTCAATATCCAACAATTGTGGTAGTGTGTTTTCTTACAGACACAGCAAGTGTACCACGCAAACACGGTCATGCAGGCTGAAGGTGTTCAAACAGGCCTGGCACTCGCTGACCTACCATTTATTACCTGACCTCATATGTAGTAAATGTTACATGAGCAAAGCGCAAAACTAAACGAAAAAACAACCCAAAACTAAGACTGAGAGATACAGGAAGTTAAATACATCTGTGTCCCATGAACTCTGACAGTACGGTATGCTGGAGTGAAATGTGTCAGTAGTGTACACACACACGTAAAAAAAATAAATGCGTCTTGTTCCTGCTTGTAGAGTGTGTTATCCCCCAAACGCACATTTTTACAGGCCAAGACTAAAAATATCCTGTGTGAGGGACAACAGACGGATGTAGAACTGCATTCATAATGAAGTAACATTCAAGAGATTTGGTAACAACTGAGTGCTCCATGCTGTCTAGAGCTGAGATGTGAAGACTAAACGCTCTTCTGAACGTGTGTTTTGCTGCAGAGACTCATAACCTGCCGAAGCAGCCTCCTCTGGCTCAGGCGGTGGGCCAGGCAACACAGTGCCTGGCACTCATGGCTCGCACGGGTATCGGCTCGTGTGCCTTTGCCTCCGTGGACGACTACCTGCACTAGCAGCCCTGGAAAGGTGGCCGTCCGCGCAGGCCGTGCCGTCCCGGCTCGGCCCGGCCTCCTGGGAAACGGGCCAGGACCGGAACCTCAGCCTGGGGGCTCCCAGTCTCCATGCATCCCCACACATCACGACTCTCTCCACGAGACTGGATCCTCTCCAGCCCGGGCCGCCTGCACCTAAAGACACATTAGGGGGAAGGATCCCTCAGGCCGACCCAGTTCTCAAACCATTACGCTCTTTTGCTTTGTTCATTTTTAATTTTAGGGGGGGTGGGG
>JAOXYF010000016.1:10851845-10873682 GCA_028565775.1 Sternarchorhynchus goeldii
ATCGGAGAAGCAGCATCGTTCCCCACTACACTAACCGCTCTGAGTGCTGAGAGTGACAAGGAATGTGTTAACAAAGGGATTATAATTAATGTTTATCATTAAACTTGCATATAAGATATATTTGTTCTTGAGTGAAAGCTGGCTAAAGTAAGTACGACGGTCCCAGTACAAAAACACCCTGCTGTGTTTAAGGTGTCAGCTTGTGTACTTGTTACCATTAACCCTTTTTTTTTTTTTTTTTTTTTTTTTAAATTATATTAACATGCAGAGTGGAATATTTTAGTTACCTAAACAAACAAACAAACAAAAAAAAAGAAACGCAGTCCGACACTGCTGGATTCCTCTATAGTGGTGGTATTTAGCATAGAGAGTTAGTGTGTGAGCTGTATATGAGTTCAGCCCTTCTTTGTGTAAGCGCGCCTTCCCTCTGCCAACCGCACAGCAGGTTTGATGCAATGTTTGGACACTTCAATTTGTAGCTGTAATCGATGTCTATGGCTCTTTCCATCAGCCTGCTCGGTCCATCTAAACTGTCCTCATCCACCCTCGCACTCTCGTTTCCGACGGCAACGGCCACCTGAGCCCTTATTTATCAGCTGCCTCAGAGTGACGGAGTTGCTGTCAGATAGAAGAGAAAAGGTTAAAAACCTGATCCTAGACCAGCAGTCTCGTTTGGAGAAGTGCGATAAATATGGCCCTCAGGGTTACGTTTGGGCCAAAAGTGGCGAGCCTGCGTCTGGTTTTGTGCTGTGGCTTTACCAGCCAGCCCTATTGACCATCAGTACATTCAAAACAAGGAGAATGATACAGTATTGTTCAACAGCACTGTCTAATCATTTTTCAGTAATAAAAATATAAACACCAAGGTGGACGAGTCACGTCTAAGGACTGTTCTTCCAAATTTCTGAAAGTGCATTTGTTAAACAATTTACGTAATTGGAAGTTAAAATTGTCAGTTTTGCATGTCACCGGTTGTGGACCAATTTTAATGTGGATGCATGTTACAACAAAGGCTGTTTATGGATAATTCTGTAATTGCACAGTAACCTCCACTACTCCACCGCCACTTCCACAGGAGCAGATGACCTCATGCTGAATTGTAAATACCATTATTGGCTGCACACATTAAAACTTTTGTGACTGACAGCTGTCCCAACCCCATGAATTCAGTTGTCATAGAATATTCATGCCAGGTATTCAGTCTCACTATGAAGTGTTAGTCATTTATTTTTTCATACATACTGTAAAATGAATACACCTTTGATACTTAAAATACCTTTAGTATGTTTGTCTTCGGACACATGAACATCTGAACTGGGGTGGGGTGACTCATTACCAAAGTGACTCAGCTAACAATTGCTATTTTGTCTCATGTTGCCAAAAAAAAAAAAATCCAAATTAGTTTGTCCCAGTTTTATGCTCTGGGTCAGTGAGGCTTTTATTTAACCTCTAATCACAAAATAAAAAACAAGAGTTTTTGTCCACAGTGGCAGCTCTGTCTCGGTTGTCTGTTAGCAAAACGTGCTGTGTCTCTAAACGTGCTGAAGCGAGTGGCATGTGGCCGGGTGAGATGGGCTGGCTCTCCTGTCGATGATTACATTGCATCTCTCAGCTGCGAATCAGCTTCTGTTTACGACTGAACCTCTTGTTGGACTTCTCTGCTTTGGCCTTCTGCTCGGCTCCTGAGAGGACACAGCGACAGTCATGCTTTTATCTCACGGCCGATCGTTTTTAGAAGGAGGATCTGCTTACTAAAGCCACGTCTCCAACTCACCCCATTTCTTATTCACGAACTGTACCGCAGCTCCTTGATTGCTCCCCCGTTTCTTCTTGAGGGATAGAACTTCAGCATCTGTAAGACACTGCATTGGTGAACTCAACATCGGCAATGCTCAACCGCATTGTATTGTGGCTAAAAGAAATACTCTGCTGCATAACACATTAAAACAAATGCATATTAGTTGTATCAGACGGGCAGTTTTGTGTTCTCTTACTGGTCGTTCTCAGCGTTCCTGGTCCGTACAGGCGTGCATGAACGAAGTCCATGGCTGACTGCTGCACTGAGGTAGCGGAGGATCCATCCTTTACACATGTTACACTACAGTTCCCCTGCAAACTATAACAAGCCATAAGACATCACCGTAAATCGTTTGTTTTTAGCGTTTATACTCCAACGGTAACGTGAGCTGTCGCATGACATTTTACTGCTAACGGAATTCGAAGAATAAGAATTTCCTTAGTTTTTGTATCATTTAGTGCCATGTGGTTTCTATTTCAGCTACAGCTCTATAACATGAATGTACAAATTAGTAGCACTTTATTAGTACATGATCAAACCGTGTGAAAACAAGGACTATGATATTGCCCCTTAACATAACTATGACTATGTACCTTACCTAAGTTTGTACACTTAACCCACATGGTTGTGAATCTACATATTAATAGTCAAATACTTCATAACAGACAACCTGAGCCTACCTTTTAGACACTTGGGCAGGCTTTATCATCTCCACTTCCTCCTCTTTGTCCTTCTCATCTATGAAAGATGAGAAGCATTTAACCAGATTAAATGCATTTTTAACAAAACAGACACACAATACAGCGAGACATTACTGTACAACCTAACTTGCAATCAAATTACAATCTTAAAGGAAGGAACAATGTGTTAAACCGAAATTAGTTGTAACGGTCTTACCTTTCTCGTCGGATGACTTCAGTTGTCTATAGGCAGTTAAACAGAATGCTTAGAGAATATTTATACATTAATGTTTGTGTACAAAATACATATTTTGTATAATAAGAACACTTACTTCTGAGGCACTGTTTCAAGTTCCTCCAAAAGCGTTTGTGGAAGTCTTTTTTCCTTTAAAACATTAAATATTGTTTGTGATTAAGTGAAAAGTTTGAGCTCATATGCTATCCGTATTCCTTCCGTGTTAGTTGAATAATACATCCACACGCTGTAATTCTGCACAGCTTTGTACCTTCTGTTTCTGGAAAAACAGTTGTCTTTTTCTTCTCTTCTCCTTCAGCAGCTCCTTTTCCCTGATGACAAACACCAAGAATTAACCTATGAGGTGGCTCAGCTAGCTAGGAAGCTAACCTAGCAATGTTAACGGGTTAGCAAATGAGCTAGCGAGCTTTACCAAACATGAATACCTTTTGACTGACTCTAATGCATGTTTCATGCTCTTGAGTGCGACAGTCTTCGATTCATCAAACGCGACTTCGTCAGGGCCTTCATCTTCACTAGATTCAGACATTTTTCTGCTAACTATTTTTTCCGATTTAGAGTGTGATACCCCACGTTGAGGTATCGCCATTTTAAGATGACAACTCTATGTAAATAATAAAGAGAAAGCAAACTTTCGTCACAAAACGAAAAAAGAAAAACGGCTCCACCTAGCGCATGGGAGTGGGAACATGTAAACAAGATGCTTTGCTATATATAGTGCATATTCAACGGATCCTGTTCTAAAATGTCCTGGCCGAGAATCGTTTTCCGTAACCGTGGTACGAGACTCGTTCGTTTTCTCGTGACCTTCTGAATAGTTATTGCCGTATTAGAGCCTACTCTAGAGGACATGAAGGCGGGCAGAAATAAAGATTTCAGCTTTGCTAGTACAATTAAACGAATCTAAACGAATAGACAGAAGTGATATTCAAACAGTTTGTGGGTGAATTTGCTTGCGACCAACAATGAAGTCGTAACTATATGTGAGATGTTTTATTCAAAGGACTACACACATATTTATTTAATTAGCAAAAATCAGACTTAATCACTGATGACTTCTTGTCTGTGAAATTTTACATTCGCAACTATGAACTCACCAAAGCAAGGTGTTGGTTCTATAGTAAATAACCAAGTACAAATACTCAAAGAAAAAAGTGGAATGGAGTTATTATAGGCTAGTGTTATTCTCCATCCCTGGTACAAAGTATCTTAAATTGCATATTGTAAACATTAATCATGATATCAAAAGAAAAAAATAGACATTTATCACAAAAAAGTAAATGTAAGCATTCTACCAATATAATATACGGTTATATGGATGGTAGACAGCCGCGTGGGTAAACGAACTTTCACCAGCCTATGGGTTTCGACGAAGCTCAACCAATCAGAATCCTTATTAGACTACATTCGATAATGTTTGGTGGTGTGTCAGATGTATCAGTTTGACCTGGAACGCACTCTTCTCCTGACCGCGGTGTAGAGCAACATACCTTTACCGGCATTCATTTGGAGTAGTAGACAAAATGTCTAGGTTTGCTATGTTTTCGTTCGCATATTGCGTGTCAGCATTTGTAATCCAACTCGGCCGGCCGTCGCCCGTCCTTCATCCGACGCAGCCCTGTCCAGCTCCGTTACAATGGGAGGGACGGACCGTTGAATACGACCATAGTACAGGAAGAAATGCACGGGCGGCGGTCTCATATGATGCACAGAACCAACGAATAAGGGTGTTGGAGGAGAAGAGGGGACACGTACCTTGCAAGAAGTAGGTGGTATAATCTTGTTACTTACTGAGGATTACGTAGTCAGCAGTTGTGAAATATTTCATTTTAGTAGACTCTAAGAAGTGATTGAAATACTTTTTAAGCTTATTTTGGAAACGCAAACGTTATTGTCAGGCCGATATGTTCGAGTAGAGTGATTTGCATAAAATAACAGAAGGACCTCATTGGCATTGAGTGCAAAAAGAAAAGCCGAACACGTATCTAAAGAGATTCGAACTGCGGTGTGCATCATGGACAATATAACGATGGTATTAGGTCAATTCCTACGATGATTCCTTTGTGCATATTTTCAAATATTTAATCATTCCTTTAGGTTGCGTTGAATTGCAACAGAATATACACTAAAACAGAAATAGTTTCAACACATGTTCTTACAAAAATCTCAGTTAAGATAAGCCTATTGCTAATTATGTAACTACCACTGTCTCACCTCCCCCAGGTACTTTGAATACATCTACCTGTTTAATAGCGGGGTGCTTTTTCAGATTGAACAAGTTACCAAAAAGTGTGCTAAACTTAATTTGACTGACGTTTGGGATCCATACGACATCCCCATGAATTCCACATATGAAGATCAGTACTTCATTGGTGGGCCTGGAGACATGATTGAGGTTCAAGAGTGGTCTGACAGAAAACCAGCTCGCAAAAGTAAGTGCACTCAGATAAAAGCTATCAGTCAAAAAATGGTGTATCAAGACCTTTTTGCCAACACCTGATATACACACAGGAGAAGTATTTACATTCTACACACTTGGTAGACACTCTCATTTCTCAGTCATGTTACAGAAGTAGGTGAATGTAGTATTAGAAGCCTTGCCAACATACTCTTATTGGTTTAGCATGGAGCTTTTGCCTGGAATTGAACCCCGGTCCTCCACAGAAGAAGCAGCATTGTTACCCTCTACACATGAGCATGCATCCTTCCAGAAACGCACACTCTGGTCTGTATCTCCTTCACAGATGAGAACTGGGTGGGAGTGTACACCCTGAAGGACTGCTACCCTGTGCAGGAAACTTACACCAAGAACAGTAGTGTGACTACGTCCACCCGCTTCTTTGACCTGCAGCTGGGTATCAGTGACCCTGGGGTTTTCGACCCACCGAGCACCTGCCAGTCGGCTGTACCTGAACCCCTTGTGTCATACTGCTGAGACTGGGCCACACACCGTCGTTTTTTTGGCACTCTGCATGAGGGAGAGGCGGATATGAAATAAATAAAGTACAACTTCAAGAGGCGTTAAGCTAATATTTCAGTGAAGTGTAGCCCAATATGCTTATGTAGTAGCTTTTTGCAACAAGAACCTTTCACTTATTTAAAGCATTTGGCAGATGCTCTTATTCAGAGTGATTTAGATATTTATTACTATAGCAGTGTATAGCAGGGAAACTAACACTTTTTTGTTGCTGGCACCAAATAGGAACACAATAATGAATGTGACAGACAGTACATCACAGTAACTACATCAGTTATAATCGACTACATTTTATGTTTTAAGTAGTACAAAATAAATTACATGCATCAAATTCAAACTTGAAAGCACAGTTTGGTCATTGTTCAAAGCACAAAAAAAAGAATGCTTTTGTTAACTATACACTTTGGGATATATTTTCTACTGACATCCATTAGGTCTACTGTTTTGTTATCCTCTACTAAGTTTTTGAAACAATGATACTAGTTCTTATTCTATCCTGTATGACTGTTGATGAAGCTTTTGTGACACACTGAAACCAAAAAAATAAAAGAACAAAACGTTACTTGGAATTTTTAATTTTTTAAATTATTGTTTCAAGAAAACAAGCAATGTAATGTAGATTTTTACTTTTGCAAACGCTACATGCGTGTGTATTCTCTGCTAGTAGAAAATAAAGCCAACTCAGGATCCACTGGTACTACACGCCCCACAATTCCAACTTCCCAAACACAGTGACGGTATTTCCTGTATTACCATGATAGCGAAAGAAGTTTCATTTTCTTGCTGATTTAGGACCAGCTTCTCTTCCATCGAGGCTTCGATGAACCAATGCAAAACATGATAAACTGGCAAAAGATCAGCAGTTAAGATCAACGTCCACGATAAGCAAACGGTCAGGTGGTGCGGCCCGGATTAGCTAGCTAGCTAGAAATATTTTGTTAGCTGTATTTTGGTAGCTAGTTTACCTGAATCTTTAATTCGTAGAGCAGCATCTAAGACTGTCAGGGTTGGCTAGGTAGCTAGTCAGCCAGGGTCCTAGTTGCACTGTAACCTAAGGTAAGTGTGCTAGTTAGCTATATAGGTAAATGCACGTTACGTCACATTGTAAAATCAAGACAAATGTATTACTGAGAAATACTGGATAATAAATGGCTAGCTATAGTTAACTTTAGCCTGGTTAGTTAGTTCGTTTGTTTGTTTTATTTTTACTTGCTAGTTAAATTCTATAGCTACATAGCTATCTGCATGCATATTTAGTTACGATAGCTAGCTACCTAACACCATTTGTTGTGTTTTTCTTGTCCACACAGGGAACGGTTAGGAAGCAAATATGCTACCTAACTGCGTAGCTAGCTTTCCTACATATCAAACTAGCTAAAGCGCTGATGAATGGCGAATATTGTGTTTGCTAGCCGTCCGAGTTGTTCCCAACAAACCTTGGTTGTTTGGCTAGCTATCTTTCATTTTCTTCAGGAAATGCAACAATAATAATAAATGACTGCCCAAAAGAAATATCTGTATGGCACCTGGTGATTATTCTAAACAGATTAGATAAATGTTACTGGTATTCTGTAGGCTAAATTACAAAAAACTAAGCGGAACTTAGTCTAATGGCTGGAAATTTTGCAGAGTTAATAAAATGTTGACAAACCAGTTTTACTTGCTTCATGCTGATAAGGACAAGCTGTTAGTTTTACTGCGATAAAAGTAAAATACCTAATATAAAAGCATTTAAGTGGTTTATGTAATTTCTATAATACATTGTGTATATTAATAAAACTTACGTTTTGGATCCACCCGAAAAGTATGTTCTGCTTTTCAGTGTTCACAGTGTTGTGATGTGACAAAACATTTTGACACTGAACTTTTACAGTTTTGTACAGTGCTAGCTACCGTTGTCACTGCTGGTGGTGTTCCTGAAATGTCTCTTGATATGGAGATGTACTTGTGACAAGTTTCTTGTTCTCTGCTCATCAGCCTGTAAGAGACGTACAGCAATTGGTGTAGTTCATTCTCAGATGAAATGACCATGCTTTATATGGGAGCTATAAACGTATTTAGGTCTATGACAAACCCCCACTTCAAATAAGGTGCTATAATGTGGAATATAACAGTGCTTATGTTGTACGATTGTACTATTTGTTAATGGTGGTTTTTAATGTTAAACTTCAAATGTAAATCTTGCATTTGTGATTAACTTGGAACATTATTTTGGGTGAAACCAAGCTTGGCTTTTAGAATCATTGAAAGGTTTATAATTTTAGAAACACTGTCGTTCTTCAGCCTGCCTCGTATCGGTTGAGGCTGTTTCTCAAAATAGTTTGAAACTTCTCATTCCTGTTCGCCTGTTTTGTTTCAGTGTAAGCAGTCATGGCCGTCGAGCCCCTCCCGTTCTGAAGGCCGAGAGGAAGCGGTGGGCGTAGCTTCTGGGTGTGACCTGTCATGGCGAGCCAGTGCAGCAGCGTGGACTCCAGGGCCACATTAAGGGGTTTGGGCTCCATTAACTCCACCCCCCTGTCTGCACGTGTTGAATCCTATGAAGGACTGGAGAAGAAATGCATCTCTGATGTCAGAAGGACTTTCTGCCTGTTTGTGACCTTTGACCTTCTGTTTGTCACTCTTCTCTGGATTATTGAACTCAATGTAGGTTGGGTGTTGCGTATCACTGCCTTCTCAAATCGTCCAGTCACAGCTCTCTAAATGCCCATAGCAGAGACCATGTCCCCTTCATGATGGTCTACTGGCACACAGCTTTCAGATTTGTGTACTTGATTGTTACTTTCTCTCATAAAAACCTGCTACAACAAAAAGCTCCTATAAGGTTTAAAGAATGAGCTTTAAAGAATGAACAAGTTTTAGATATTTAGGTTTTGCTGAGCAATCGTGTTTGGAAGAAGAAAGTACTTTTTAAGGCCTCTGTCTCTGTGTATTATACATAGCCTTTATTTGATAATTGTCATGCTCATCTAACTCATTTGGTAAATTAATTAGAGTAATGTGTGCAGTAATCCAAAAAACAAAAATCTTCAGCATAGGATCCTATTTGTGATTCTGTGTAATTCTACATTAATGCATTTTCAAATATCCTCCATGTTTTTCTTGTTTCAGGTCAGTGGAGGAATCAAAGACCAACTGAAAAAGGAGGTCTTGGAATATGACTACCACAAATCTTTTTTTGACATTTTTGTAAGTACTGTGTACTCACGAAAAAACAAAATTTCATGCCATATTTATCCTGATGCCAGCTATGGCTACGTCTTTCAAGAATGATCTTGCTTTTGTGAAATCGTACAGTCGTGATGGTTTAAATATTGAACCTTATCAGTAAGTTTAATGGGGAGTGGTGGTGTTAATGGTACGCTTTTTCAGGCACATGTTGTGTTTTGCGCTGACGTTCTCCTCCCTGTGCAGGTGCTGGCTGTATTCCGCTTTACAGTCTTGATACTGGCGTATGCAGTGTGCAGACTGCGCCACTGGTGGGCCATCGCGGTACGTCCACTCCCACGTGGCCTAATGTATTGCAGTAGGCAGAGCTTGACACAAGAGGGCAGTAGTGTACAGTCTTATGGCTGAAGTGTAAGGGTTGCTGCTTTTTTTGTAAACAACGTTTTGCTGGACTTTCGCTGGATTTCAGCACTAGTTCATTTAAACTCATGCATGCAATGTTTTGACCACTGACGAACGTTAGATGTTTGTGATTATTCTGTGCTATGCTTCATTATTTTTAAATGGTAATAATGGCTGGCCTGTTTTTGTTTACAGATAACTACATTAATCACCAGTGCATTCTTGATTGCAAAAGTTATTATATCAAAGGTATTTTATTTTTCTTTTACTAAACGAAAATAGCTCACACAATACCATCCAGACTATAATTATATTCAGTTTAGAGTGTCCATTTTGTGTACAGATGAAATTAGACTTCATTGTAATACAGCCTTAAAATGGGCGGGAAACAACCTTCATTTATTAAATTTTCATGAAAACATCCTCACATGAAAGCCAGTGAGTTTGAATCTGTCAACCATGGATGTAAAAACAAAAACAAAATGAGTCTTGATTGCTGCTGGCAGTGACGTTGTTGCTACTTGCAAGTGCTTTATGAAGGTCTTAACCTTGTGTTTGTCTGGTGCTTGATCGATTTTTAAAATGTCTTTTTGCCTGGGTCCAGCTGCTCACCCAGGGTGCTTTTGGCTATCTGCTACCCATCATCTCTTTTATCCTGGCATGGATAGAGACGTGGCTCCTGGACTTTAAGGTCTTACCCCAGGAAGCTACTGACGAGAACAGTGAGTTTGCTGTTTGAGTTCAAAATCCTGTCATCAACTCTTGGAATTATGGCTTGTATTATTGACTTGAATTGTTAGGTCCCAATGTACCGGTCTGAGAAATGCTGTTCTAGAGTATCTAGCTGTCTAATTGATGGCTGAATTGTTCTTGACAGGATATCTGACGATACAGAATGTCACGGAGAGAGCTCCATTAATGTATCCAGGGGCCCAGTCAGACGGCCAGTTCTACTCTCCACCAGAGTCTGTGGCAGGTAAGGGATTGAACATGACCAATCGGAACACAACAGGAGACATCGATGGTTTGAAAGGGCTTTCACAGAGACTTTGCGTTTAAATTACTAAATACTTCTGGGGAAAGTCCCCTCAAGATTAACATAAGAACACTGTATATCCTGAGTTTGCCGTTATTTAGATGATTCAATGATCTTTGTGACACAGTCCACATTGTATTAGCTGTTGAACCACAGAAAAGGTTTCCTGGAAATGCCACAGAGTTCAGGTGCACCATTATTCATTTGGAGACATTGAAACCAAGTTTTTTATGAAGCACTGTAAAACCTCACCCCTCTAAGTGTTGTACCAGGTTTGTGTTCAGTATTAACTCACTGACTTTATTGTACTTGAGTGTTTGAATGGCTGTTATGTGTGTTTTAAATGTAATATGCATGTACATCAAAAAATAGAACTTAAACCATGCCAAGATTCTTTTGATATGGTTATTTATTTTTCTTCTTCTCCTTCATGTTAATCCACTTGCATATTTTGCAGATTCTGATGAAGATCTTGATGATAAACATGACCTTGAAAAGCCTATAGTCTAGCAGGTATTTCAAGGATCACACATGCTTGTAAATTAATTATTCTCTTGGCCAACCTTTTGGAATCAAACAAACAAACAAAAAAATCCCACCCAGTTTTTGTAGTACGATCAGCAGTGATCTCTCTGTTTTCTCAGGTTCGTGAGGAAGACTTCTGAACGGGGGGTGCCACAGCCTCTGTGTGTGAGACTCGCACGGCTGCGGCTCTCTCCGTCTAGACGGCCGTGCTGATCCACGCGCTCAGGCTGCCTTCCGGCCTCTCCGTCAGCCGCGGTTCGATTGGGGCCGCTCTCCATCACGCCCTGGCGCAGTCGATGGCGAGTCCAGCGTGTTCTCTGACGTGTCCTGCTGCGCTAACTGATGCTGTGCCCCGTGTGGCTCAGACATTTACATGTGTTGTTTTTTTTTTGTTTTATTTAAATTTGATGATCAACCAATATCGCATATGAGAATTAAGAACCGCTCTTGCGTGTATATCTGTTTGCGTTATGTTTTCACATCATGTTCACTTTGGCAAAAGGAGAAGGCCTAGTTTTACTCCTCTTTCCTGACTGTAGCAAAATGTCTTCTTGTGATAATATAAAGTCAGTGACTTCCTCATGTCCTGTATTATATAGTGAGGTTGACACCTCGTTATTTTACACAAAGGGTCCCAAACATGTGAATTGCATTGGCTTAGTTAGGTTGAGGTTGATCATTGCAGTATCGATGTCTTTTAAAGCATTTTTTTTTTATTCTTGTGTTGTTAATTCAGTCTCTGTTCTAGCCATTAATTTGTATATACAAATTTTAATTTACGTATGTATTACCTATGAACAGTTTCTTTACCTGCAAAATATCTTGCAAAATAAAGGGCTCACCTAATTTTGCATGATTTTAAAGTGAGCATACTACATTTATGAAGCATGTACATTAGCATATTCTCAAATATGTGGAGTACATTCATTCCAAAGTGACTTCCCGTTGTTGATATTTTACCATACTAGTACTTTAGCTTACAGATAAGGGCTTATATTGCTGATGTGTGTCTGGACCTCTCAACATTCTGACAGTACACTGTTTAGTCAATGAGACTTCTCTGCATGGAAATGTATGAAGGTTTGTCTTCATGGTAAATGTAATTTGTTTTAATTAAAGTTTGTTTATTTCAAGTTATTGCTTTAAGTCCAAGGTGTGGTTTGAATATGAATTTTCTGTAACATTGTAGATAACATTTTTAGCTAAACATTTATAGTGTAAAATAGTTAATAAGTTGACATTTACTGACATTTTTAGAATTTTGTTATGCATTGCAGAGACTTGTTTGTTCTTGTGGTTGCCCCATCTGAAGCCTGCTGCGTTGAACTGTGGTACCCACAGATTAAAGCTCCGATCAGCACATTGCACACATCCTGCAGTAGCTAATAGCTAATCAGCCCGGCACACTGTGGGAAAGCTGCTGATGTGTGTGCGCGTGTGTTTCCATTACACGCATTCACCTGCACTGCGTGTAAGCCCTCTACCACACTCTCCTACCGCAAAAGTTTCCATCCCAGTCACATCTTTAAAGCACGATGCTGGGTGATCAAGCTAATAATACCAGATGAGACAACTGTTATGAAGAGAAAACATTTAGTGTAGTCACCAGGGCAACGACTGTGCTCTCCAAGTTCCCTTTGAGGATTCATAAAGTGTTGCATACAGTGTAGGATACTAAGAACTGACATGTCTATATAAATGAATTTTGAATTACCTTCTAGCATTATTGCTTTTAGTGGGTTTGTATTTTTTTTTATTTTTTATATCTTACCTATATTGGTTGGGCCGTTTAGTTAGGCTACATGATATGTAAATGTGTGTGTGTGTGTGTATTGTATATATAGTTTTATACATATATAGTTTTATATAGGGAGTAAATGAAGAAAGCAGACATGTTTATATCTTTGTTTAAATGTAATTACAACAGGTGGGGGATCTCAGAAATAGGGACTGATAGATTTGCTTATGTACAGGCAATGGCTCTGATACACCAAGTGTGTTACAAAATCCACCCATGAATTCAGGTTGGATTAATTGGAAGTAAGTAATGTAATTAAATAACTTTATATTTAATTTTTTTAAATCTGGGTTAAGAATCCCAAAATTATGATTAAATTCAGTTGAACTTTTAGTAATAAGTCCAAAATCATACTCACTGTACTGTCCTATGATGGATTTTGTTGCTACAGTCCTTTGGGAAAACTCCCCTGTCATGGGATCTGTATTTTGCATATACACTCATAAATAAAATCTTTCATAGTTTTTATTCAGCTGCTCTAAGAACATTTTGTGAACTCATACATTCAAAGACATAGAGTTAAAGATACATGATCACTGGTTATGTTTCATTTTTATATTCTTGATAGATTATCCACAAATTTACACATTGTTACCAAATCCATCTGAAACTCGATGGTTAATGTTAGGATTAGGTTTGGGTTATGGGTTTAGTCAACATTAGTGCTGCCGTTAGATTTAATAGAATCCATTTAATTTTAATTTTAATTGTATTTAATTGATATGGAGGATGTTAGATGCAACATTAATCTACAAAGCGTTTACTGGAGCCCATCAAAATAAAGTCTTACCAAATATTTTAAAACCTGACAGAACAAGTGAAATTTACAACCTGAAATTTCTATTTTTTATTTATCCTGACAGTAATAATAAAAAACTCAAGTTTGACATTTCTGAAAATTTATTGAAAGTGTGTACACCCAAATTAGAAAGCACATCATTGAAGTTTAATCAAGTATTTAAATTTTGTTTTCCGTAAATAAAATACCTAAAGACAGAGGAAAGAAAGAAAGACAAGGCTTTGTAGAAAATTAGAAAATGCATCACATATTGTTTTGTTCAGTGCTGTTGTCATGGTGATGAACTGGATCGTAAGGATAAACTGTGCAATAAAAATCCTCTCCAAAAAATGTCAAAGTAAATTAAAACACAATAAAACACAATCATTGATTTTTAATTGATAAATATACAAAAGAGATACAACAAACACGTAAAACATTAACATGAAGAAATGAAAAGCTTGCAGAGCTGTCTTTTGCCTATAAAATCCTTCTAGAGACGACATTGTGTCCTAAATGTTCCACTGCGGTTCTTTGAAAGGTGCAAATCTGCTTTATACACTGAATTTACTGTACTGTGTCTAATGTTGTTCATATATGTTGGTTCCATTTTGATTGAGATTAAACTGCATCAAAGATAGCAAGTGATGTTTCAGTTATTTTATCTACACCTGCACACCATGATGTATTTGGATCTTATCACAGTATATCAGAAGAACGAAATCAGCTGAAGCATAAAGGACCGGTGAATTAATTTGCCACACTGGCAAAGATCCCCACATTCAGCATTCAAATCCAATGAATATTTTACTTTTAACGAAATAAACATTTTTTTAAACAAATTTTAAGGAATCTTCATATAAGGGTTCTTGGATGAAAAAACAGTTTTCTTTTTTTTATAGTTCATGGTTATGAAACCTGCTGTCAATAAACATGGTACCCACAAACAACAGCTTAGTGTGTTGCACACATCCTGCAGTAGCTAATAGCTGAACAGCTCAGCACACTGCAGGCTGCTGCTGTGTGTGTGTGTGTGTGTGTGTGTGTGTGTGTGTGTGTGTTTGCACTACACACATTCACCTGCACTGCACGCAAGCCCTACATCACACTCTCCTACTGCAGCAGTTTCCATCCTAATAACATATTTAAAGTGGAAATCACATCTTTAAAGTTTGCATTCACACTTAAAATCCAAAAGTGCATTAATTAGGAAGACATGAATTTCTTGGTGGAAATCGTATAATTCAGTATTAACAGATTAGTCAAGAAAAAAACATTTGACTGAAGGAACCTCGACCAACTCCCAGAGAAGGAAGACCCACTCAAAACCCATCAGTTTATTTATCTGTACTTTCATTTGTTTATTTTATTTATACAAATGCATAAATTAATTATTGTAATTTATTTACTTGCATGCGGTTAACAAATGCATTTGGGTTACCATAAGCTCACTTAATGCTCAACTTTGCAAATAACACTGTAAAACTAAACAACTAAATGCTACTTAAAGAGTAATGGAAGAAATACAGCTTTTTTTAAGACTGCTGCCATTGTAGAATCATTACCAAAGAAGCAACTTAGATAGAAACATAGAAACTATGTGGTTTATAGAGATTTATCAATGACTGAAATTGCTATGTTATCAAAGCAGCTCTTATGCTAAACTGCTAAAAACGTGTCTACTGAAACAACAAACAGATCGAAAATATTATTATTAATGATCAAAAAAAGTATATTTCATGCCACATAGGAAGAGTTTTATAGGAAGATTTGTTGAAACAAAAAAAACAGTAGAAAATAAAAGAAAATGAAATAAAAATGAATTTTTTTTATCACTGGTGTCACGGACGAGCCCCGGAGGATTGCAAAAAGCCGACAGGACTCGTACTTGAATGATTGCGAAAACCGTTTTATTATCGGTTTTGGTAGCGGTAGCGACAGCGACTGACTTCAAAAACCCACACCACACTGTGATACATACACGCTTATTGATAACTGATACTTCAAAACTGTGACAAACAAAAAATAATGGAGTATACAGGCCTTAGTAATCAATGAAGGGGATATACAACAGGCATTATTAATCTAATAACTGGGAGGCACAGGCATGATGAAGTTCAACAGACTGAGGCACATCAGTACAATTAAAGAATTAAAATTCTTTAAAAACATTTATGTCATTGTGGTCATAAGTGAACATAAAAAATATATGCAATATATATAAGAAAAAACTTTTTTTTCAGTTGACATCATCCTGTTTAGAAAATGAAATACTGTGTATTTTGTTTGTTGTTGCTATCAGGGTGATAGACTGGATCAGTGGGTTTTACTCGTGAGGTGGTTCCTTGCTCCATGCATTTCTCTTGTACAGTAACACAGAAACAGAGCAGAAATACAACACGTTTTTCACTAGCAGCACCGCATATGTCAGTCTGAACAGATAAAGGCTTTGGCTAATCCCAGATGAACCTGCTGAAAAAGGAGATAAAGAAACGGAATTCACATTTTCCAAATGAAAGTGACCAAATATTTATTTATTTATTTATTTTATTTATTTATTACCTTCGGTACGGTTTTGCTCTTCTTGATGGGGTGGACAGGTGGGGGCAGTCTTCTCTATCTCTGTCACTTTATCTAAGAAGATACAACATTATAGTGGAACATGAACTTCACTGCAGAATCCTTGAGGGACTTCATTTGGTTATTATCAGAATATAATTCAGCATTTCTTAAATGCAAGTTACACCACTAAAAACAAAGAAGGAAATACAAAAATATGTAGAAAATGGTTTCAAATACATTTTAAAGCAATATAACAGAACTGGAATACCTCACCTAGGACAAACAGGTCCTGTTCTTCCGTCTCATGCTGGACATGGCAGGTGTAATCATTGGACTTTGCTTTCTGTTGGTTTATGATGAGCATGCTGGTAACCCTGTCCTTATCTCTCTGTTCCAACAGTTCATCGTCTGATTCAGGCACCAGGTTTTCTCCGCTCCTTTTCCAGGTGAACCTCACCAGGTCTGGGAACATGCCACTGGCTTGGCACAGCAGGGTACTCTTCACACTTCCTTTGGAGGATATCTGATATGCTGACACCGCAGGCTTCTTTATCTTTTTACCTGTTAATTAGGAGAAAGAAGCTTTTTTTAATGACTGCATTTTGTTGTAAAACATTTATTATATGTGTAACTAAAACTTATTTTGTTTTAGACAACACTGAACCCCACAATTATTGGCCCCACTGAACAACTTTAAGAAGAGCTTTGTAGAGTATTTCATGAGTCATGTATTCAGGACGCAGAGAACGTGCAGTTTTTTAGTTCAGTATCTACACCAACATTTTGTGGCCACTTTGTTGAATATAGCTATAGACATAGCATTAATCCCTAACTCTATAATTTATTCAGCACCCATTATTTTATTTACTAACAACATACATAGTGTAGATATAAATAATATAATATAACAATGTTTATTTGTTTTACTTCATTTTTCAAGCATTTTGGAAAAAGAAAACAATAACAACATTAAACTTCTTGTTTCTTTTGTTTTGCACACCTTTCCACAAATTATTAGAAACTTTTTATATTGCATCATGCTAGAGCAATAGAATAGGTATGAGATACCTCAAGTCATTCGAACCAGTTGTTTTCATATTAAATATTCTATCTGATGTTATTTTACAAGTTCTAGTCCTCATCCTTCATTAGTTAACATCATCTTATACAATGTTGCTATGATTCCAACTGTGCAAAGGGTATAATGGCATTTTTACTTTATGATTTCACTCTTGGCTAAATAAGTCAGAATCACGAATTTCATGAATTCCATGAAGTATCATGAATTTTCAGTAGCACACTGAAAACGCTCTCATCTAATATGATATTAAAACTATGATGCTTTGGGAAAATGGTTTGCTTACTGATTTAACACTATTTTCTCTGTTCCTTTATTTTATTAAAGTTACTGTCAAAGTGTTAAGTGCTGAGGAGACTTTTTTCTGTGAAGTCTTTCACTGGAGATGTATTTGCAAAATCAATTTCCTGCATTACACAAATGTTACTTTGCTAACTTTAACTTAGTGGTAGATGATAGAAGGTTTGTCTATTCCTTTTGTTATGCTGTTTGGCCTCATTTTAGTGAAACCACCAAAAGGTTGAAAGCACATAACATTTTACATATTTTTGAATAATATTTTTCTCCAACAAATCGATGATGCTGTGTATCACAAGCTTTTTCTACATGTCCAGTCTCCAGAGTGTACTTGATATGTGGTTGCTATTGGCCTCTGGCAAATCTGAGAACATTTCACTGCTTTGAATAGCACTTGGTCCATCAGAAATCTTGGTTCTTACTGGTGGACTTTACCTTATAGGTTGGCTTTAAGGCACAATTTTGGTCTCATTTGACTACAAAACCATTCCTCCTACTTTCTCATAACATTTAACAAACTACATACTGACATTTGGAATTTGATGTGAGTACATTGTTCAGGTTTGGAGGTGTTGTTTTAAAATTAGTGTGGAGACTTAGGATAGATTGTTTACGGAGATGAGATTCATGTCCCCACCAACCTGATAACAGCCATTAGCAAATGCTTACATGCAATGAGACAAGAGCGTTACACTCTTATACAAGAAGTGTTCTTAACATTCTGATATACAGTAGCTAATCCATGTACATAATGTTACATGTACATAATATTATAGACAGGTTCTCTATGCTCCTATCTGGGTAAGGTTGCCACGTGTTGCATCATATATACACACAGTAAAATATAATGTCATGGATGACTGTTTTAAAAAATCAGTTCAGAGTATCTGTACAAGCAAATGTTTTGTGCCTTTAAAAGCAATAACTGTGATGCAGTTGTATTTCTCCTTTTTTCTGTGCAATTTTACCTTGTTTGAATATTGTTTGAGAATTTTAGATTAAGAGTTAGATTAGATTTAGATTAAAACACCAAGAGTTTTGAGAGGCACAGTAATTCTATCCATTTAACACAGCAACAGAAACTGTAAATGCGTCAAATTAACATTCTGCAATATTATTAACATATTATGATATACTACTCCTGAAAGCATATTCACACGGACTAGGAATTAGGTCTAAATTTTAAACTGGGTTATAAAATTTATATACAATAGATTTACATTTAGGCTTAAATCTGGCATATAAGGTCTTCAAGGTCTAGTTCTCAATTATTCATTACACCATTGTTTCATTACATTACATTAGATTTAAGATATATTGCCACAAACACAAATTTATTTGCATCATCTGCATCATACAATATCCTATATTGGATGATTTTAGTTTTTTATGCTTTACAATAAATCTAATATAAACAAAGCATGCTCCAAATCATTTTAGTCAAAAAAAGAATGTGCAAAATGCGATGGCTTACCAGAGACGATTAACCGTGTTCCAGATCCAAATACTTTGTAGGCATAGTAGTTACACTTTGAAACAAACTACAGCAAATACTAACAACTACTTGTAGATGTACAAACAGTACTTTATCTAAAGTGTCAAAATCTTTAGATTCTAACAAATCCCTCTCTTCTTTCTATCTTTAATGTTGGAGAGAGGAAATCCTTTCTGTACCAAACGGTCAACTGGATTATTGGAAAAAATTGCCATGAAGCTGTTTAAAATCATCTCACAATTTCTGAAATGGGCCAAAAGCTGTTTTTTCTTACCTGTCACCACGAGTCTTGTGCCTGAACCAAAAACCTTGATCCAGTTCCCCACAGTGCATAACTCAGAGACAAAAACCCTTACATTCTTCTTTCATCCAGAATTTGATCCACTGGATTCAGTGACAACATAGAAAAACATTCTCTTTCAAAGGGAAAAAAAATATGACAAAAGAAATACAAAAAAATTTGCATTTCAAAATGACCTCGACCATTTAACAGGAGGTTTAGCCTAGTGTAAGGAAATGCAGCACATACGCAACACATACAAAACAAGTTTACCTTCAATTAATTAATGAGCTTAAATGAATTACATGTATGCCAAGCACTTCCAGATGCAGAAGGTCAATAAAGACCATATGATTCTCACACCCTCTCCTTTCCCTGCCGTTTACTTCCGTGTTTTGGTTTGCCATGTGCGTTTGTTTTGGTTTCGCAAGTCACGCCCTCTCGTCTGTGTAACCTTGTTCACCTTTTCCTTGTTAGTCTGACAAATTGTGTTAGTTCCTCATTCCTGGTAATCGCTCATTGTCTTCCGAATGTTAGTTAGTGCATGCATTGTTAAATGTTCCCTCCTTGGTTTTCTTGTCTGTTGTTAGCCTGCTGGTGTTCCTGGTTTTGTTTCTTTGTTTATTTTGTGTCATCTCTTAGCCTTGGTTACATGTCTCTGGTCAGCCCTCCTGGTCAATCGACCCTGGACCGGCCATATGACTCCGATGTTGGATTTGCCCAAAATAAACCGTGCTCTTCTCAGCACTTGTGTCTGCCTCTCTGTTGCTACCCATTACAATGATTAAGAGGAATGAGCTTAATAAGAATACATAATTCTTATAATACTTATAATAAGTATACATTGGTAATTACAAAAATATAGTATTTTTACTATATAGTGTCTTCACCAAAAAGTGTCATTTTTAATATCTGAAAGCAGAAAACATATGAAACCAGTTGTCACGCACGAGCCTCGGAGGGTAGCAAGAAGCTGACAGGACTCGTGTTGCAATATATGCGAAAACCGTTTTATTATCGGTTTCGTTTTGGTAGACGTTCAAACAGAAACAGCGCCACTAACATCAACGACTTCAAAGACCCACACCACACTGTGATACATACACGCTTTTAAACACTCACCCTGATGAGACACAGGTGCAACGTACTACAAACACAACAAGCTCATTTACACGTCACGCCCATCACTCTCGAACATACACATGCGCTCATGCATACAACAAGACAACAGAACACACCTCTACACAGACACGCCCACACAGACACGAGACGGGGGAGGCGGCCAGGGCGGCCACTGTGACACCAATACATTTACAACAGTTCCATCTGAGATAAATAAACAGATATAATTTTTGTATATAATGTATGTATATAATGCAGCTGTGATCAGGTAAAGGTTTTATAATGTCAGAGTTTCTGTAAAAGATGTGAGTGATTAGTCTCACTGTGGCCACCACTTTCCCAGCAGGCGCAGTAATACACAGCAGAAAGGCTCTTCTTCACTGTTTTCACCCTGAGATCATACGCATTGATGAGCATGTCTGGTTTCACTGTGAACTCATTAGCTTCGGGGTGGTTAGAATCAGGAACGCTGCTGGTTCCTTCTTGGACGTATAGTATCCTTTTTAAAGGTTCACCGTCTTTCTTCTGGTACCAGTGGATGTACGTGGTTCTGAGACCGGAAACTCTGCAGCTGATGAACACACTTTTTCTCTCTTCTTTAGTCAAAGAGAGTTGACTCTGGTCCACTGTCACACCCAGTACAGCCACTGTAAAACGATGAAAATCAGTTGGAAAAAAAATATTTACTTGTTGGCAGCATCTTTAATTTTCTTGTGTGATACAATATTCACCTTGGGTCAAAGTGAAAAGCACTATATATAAAGGTGTAAGCATCTTTCATTGGTTTTTAATTCATCAATATTAAGTAAACTGCAGTCATAAATATTTGACAGTGAATTTCAGCATTGTTGGTGGTAAACATTTCTAAGATATGAAATAATGTCATTTCCTGAGGGTGGGCCATTTCCTGAGGGTAACAGTCTGTATAATTTGCTCATTTAACTGCTTATTGATTTATTGCACTCATGTTACACATTTCCAGATTGTGTTTCCGATTAGAAACCCTCCTACAGCCATTCTTTATTCATTAAAGTTCCATGCAGTTTCTTCTATACCTAGTATGAATGTCTTTTTGAACTCATACTGAGAACTGAGAATTGTTTGAGTGTAGTCCACTTGATTAAAGTTTCCACTCAGTGTTTATTCCTACAGTCCACCTCTAAGTTTCTGCTCATGGTTTAATTCTGTACAAGATGTGAGGGATTACTGAGCTCCTGAGAGCGACCGATTCTTTCACAAATGTTTGTAAAAACAGTCTGCATGCCTAGGTGCTTAATTTTATACACCTGTTGTCATGGAAGTGATTGGAACACCTGATTTTGATAATTTGGATGGGTGAGCGAATACTTTTGGTAATACAGTGTATATACAGTACTGTGTAAAAGTCTTAGGCCACCATTAGATTTGTTGTTTTAGCAATGGTATAATGACTACATATGTATATATGTATAATTCTCTTAATTACGATAGAAGAAACAGACACACATGCGCACACACACACACACAATAATTGGCAATAAGCACATGTAGAAGTCTTTTGCAGAGACTGACCTGAGGTGTTCTGAAGTAATCTTTGGTATATTATAAC
>JAOXYF010000016.1:10873782-10892705 GCA_028565775.1 Sternarchorhynchus goeldii
TTGCATATTTCCACATTATTCTGTTTTACAACAAAGCCCTTTGCCTTGTCACTCAGGATGCACAGGGAGTCTACTAAGTGAATGCTCTTTATATAATTTTTTCTGTGCTGTAAATGTTCTTGATGATTTTCATCTGTAAGAAAAGGTTTTTGCTTTTGGTTTATTTCCTGCTGAGACTTGGAGACTCACAATTAAAAAAAATGGACTGGAATGCTCAGGATCTTCTTAAACAAATGTGTAGAGTGTAGAATGCAAAAATGTTTTCCACATAGATATGTTGTGTCCATGTAGTTGTTGCATACTATGTTAAGTAGTTTTTACATATTCTAATCTTTGTGTTGTACAGATGATATTTACATATATGAACCCTATGGTTTTTCTGAACTCTAAAGCTGTGGCTACATGTTTTTAAAGATAATATTTTAGTAAACACATGGTCAAAACTGATGTTGCAATTGAAATTGCACTGACTGGCCATAGACACTGGGATGTTTTGCATGTAAATGAACCTTCTGGTACAATTAGCAAATTAAATTTACTTACAGTAAATTTTATCAGATGTTTACAGTATTCTGATGTTAATAGATTTTTCTTTCAAATCAAAGGCATTGCAAACCAAACAATTAAAAAATCTTCAATAAACATCATCAGCATTTTGTGTAGTCAGCTATTGAAGGTTATGTGCTGTTTGTAAAACATTTTATGTGATTAAACTTATGCGACATTCTGTTTAGTTCTAGTGTGCTCACCAAATTCATTTTCATATTGCGGACCTCTGGATCTTTTGGATACGGTTTTGATAGTGTGAGGGTTTTTGTGCAGGATGTGAGTAATTACTGTCACTGTGGCTGCTTATGTCCCAGCAGGCGCAGTAATAAACTGCTGAATGGCTCGTCTTCACTGGATACACTTTCAGGTTATAGGAGCCTTTGACCACACTGAAGTGCCCATGCTCGGGGTGGTTAGGATCTGGAGTGAAGTTACCAGATTCATCAGTGTACAGAATCCTTTTAAAAGGTTCACCATCTTTCTTTTGGTACCAGTGAATATAAGTGGTCTGCAGTCCAGTCACTTTGCATTTAAAAAATGCACTTTTGCTTTCATCTTTTATTATGAAGAGTTCACTCTGGTCCACTCTCAGTCCCAGTACATCTGTGATCAGCACTGAAAAGCAGTCAGCGTCATTTTTTTTGTTAGTTTGTTGTATATTTTGAAAATGAATTTGATTGAAAAACAGTCATTGTGATATTCATTTTATTTTGTTGAATTCATCTTTAATGACCTTATAACACTTACCTCGAACCAAGAAGAGAATACTGATACCCATGTGTAAAAGCATTTTTATTCAGTTCTTTAATTTTTTTCATAAACTGCTCTAGCTCCAACTCTTGACTTGAATGAGGTGATATTTGTTGCAAACCCTCCTGAGCTACAAAATTATGTCATTTCCTGTAGGTGGAGAAGCTCTTCCCATCTGCATTAATTAAATTCATTTATTAAATTGCAAGTTTATTTCTTAGCTTGTTGTAAGCCACATCACAAACTTCCTCAGTGAACCTCTGATTAAGGTGCTCCAGGCTAAACCTGTCTTCTCCATTAGGGCACACAGGCTAAAATGAACTTTCTGAAATACACAAATTAGAAATACTTACTTTAATGTTTGTCAGAAGCCTTTTATAACTTTCTGGTGTTATATATTAGGAGTAGCATCTTTTGAATTCCATTATAAGAACTGCCCTCATAATTTTTTCGTGGTGAACTTTTACTACATTTAATGATTCGGACATTGAATGACATTTTTATGTCATTTCCTGTTGCCAAGCTACGAGTACTTGTGTCCCAGCAGGCGCAGTAATAAACTGCTGAATGGCTCTTCTTCACTGGGTCCACCTTAAGATCATAGGAGCCTTTGGTCACACTGAAGTCCTCCCGCACGGGGTGGTTAGGATCACGGGTTAAGGAGTTCCCACTTTGACTGACATACAATATATTTTTGAAAGGTTCGTTTTCTTTCTTTTGGTACCAGTGGACATAATTGCTGATGGAGAGATCAGTTACTTTGCAGCTGATGAAGGCACTCTTTGTCTCAAGTTTGGTCAAGGAGAGCACATTTTGCTCCACTGTCACCCCCAGTATTGCAACTGCGATTCATATTAAAGTGTCACTAACCATTCTTGCATTTTAAATAATTATATTTATTCATTTTCAAAGGATCAGTCTGACATTGTACTTACCTACACTCGAAAAAATTAAAATGGCATATAATGCTACAATCATTTTCTTTTTATTGCAATTAAAGTATATGGTTAATACCGCACTTTGTGTTACACAGTTTCTGTGTGTGTTCTTGGGCATGTTCAGAAAATTTTCAGCTTTAAGAAAATGATGTCATTTCCTGCAACTCAGCATGGTTGACTGACATCATCATGAGTGGCTGCTCACCACCTGATGCTGAATCCCAGGAGGCCTGAGCATCTGCTTCTTGCAGGGATCTTGCTGTCTCCTTTGAGAACTCATTGATTACTCCATCCGAGAAAGCAAAACGCCTTGGTATAATTGCAGATGATGAGGTTCCATATCAGAAATGTCACTCCATCGTACATCATACATAGAGAGAATTCCACCCTCTTCTCTCAAGGGAGACCACCCGGGTGCTGGTTCTGTCGCTCAACTACTGCACCTCACTCCTGGAGGGTCTTCAGCCTTCTGGATCAGCACCATCAGGCCCCTGTAGCTGATCCAGAACGCTGCAGCACAGCTGGACTTCAACGATCCTAAAATTCCACGTCTCTCCACTACCCTGTTTAACTTCATTACCTTCCTGTAGCAGTTTGTGTCTGATTTAAAAATTGTTCTTGTCTACAAGGCCAGAAATGTACCTGTTCCCTTCTACTTGACAGTAATGGTCAAAACCTGTTCTGTACCACGAGCCCTTCGAGTTTCCACCATCCTACCAACTCTGAAATTAACTTTTATTGAATGAAATTTTGTCATAGAACCCTGCCTGTGAAATTTACTCTTACTGGATGTCTGAACAGCACAGTCTCTTGGTGTTTTCAAGCGAGAAATTTCTCCAATTTTTTTGACATTCACATTCATTAAATCTAATAGGCACTTGTGAAATGATATTGATTTGCACTCGACCAGTCTCGTTCTTTCTTTCAGAAAAAGATACATGAATAAAGGTGAATAGCCAAAAACCAAGAGAGTATAAAAAATCCCAGAGATGCTGATCAAACAAGGATCATTTAATATTTGGCAGATGATGACCTCTGGTGTCTGGGAATGGGAGTGCTATTAACTACAAATATATTCACTTTGTAGGTATTTGTTATTTAGTCTTTATTTATTAATTACCATATACATACATCATTACAGCATCATTACCATAATGGAACAACCAATGAAAGAACAGAAAGAAAAAATGGTTGGTTAATATAGTGCCTGGCCAAGAAAAAGGTCACCACCTGGATTGAACTAAGCAAATAGGTATGGGCCTGCTATTGGATAATTACTGCATGAGTGATTATGTTTCAGCTGGCAACAAGTTATTTAAGCCTAACTGATGCAGAGAGAAGTTTCTCAATTGTTAAACAACCATGTCAAAAGACACATCCTGTGGTCGTGGAAAAGATGTTAATCTTCATCTTCAAGGAACTCAGAACTCAGGGATGTGTTTAATCGTGAAAGTAAGAGCATTTCCACACGTACAAAGAAAGGGAACTCAAAGGATTGAGACAAAACAGTTGTGTAGCCTTAAAAAAAAAATTGTCAGTGAGGCTAACTGGCAAGAACGGCTTCAGTTTGCTAGGAAGCATAAAGACTGGACTCTGGAGCAATGGAAGAAGGTCATGTGATCTGATGAGTCCAGATTTATCCTGTTCCAAAGTGAGGGGCAAATTAGGTTAAGAAGAGAGGCAGCTGAAGTGATGCACCCATCATGCCTAGTGTCGTACAAGCCTGTGGGAGCAGTGCTAAGACCTGGGGTTGCTGCGGTGGCCCAAGTTTAGGTTTAGCAACGTTATGTGACCAAAGAATGAAGTCTGCTGATACCTGGATATATTGAATGACCAGGTTATTCCAGAATTGGATTTTTTTTCTTCATTGATGGCACAAGCATATTGCAAGACAACAAAGCCAGGATTCAATGGGTTCAAATTCACATGGATTGGCCACCACATTGTCCAGACCTGAACCCCATTGAGAATCTTTGGGATGTGCTGGAAAAGACTTTGTGCAGTAGACCAAATCTCCCATCATCAATACAGGATCTTGGGGAAAAATTAATGCTCTGGACAGTAATAAATGTGACATTGCAGAAGCTTGTGGAAATGATGTCACAGCAAATGTGTGCCATAATCAAAATTAAAGGTGGTTTAACAAAATATTAGTGTGTGGCCTTTTTTTGGCCAGGCTGTGTATGTCTGCTATGTTTTAGTTAAGAATTTATACAAATTGAATTTGACGGAAATGTAAAAAGATGTTTTGACATTTGACAACCAGAAGATGGCGATATACACTCACCATTCACAGATTGCTGACAGGTTGTGTCAGCTCTTCTTCAGGGGGCATCTTTCATGGGTATTACAAACAGGATTCACACCAGTCCATTTCTCTGCTCTTGAGAACTGACATATACGTTCAAAGAGCAAGTGATTTCCCTAAATCTATTCTGACAAGAAACACAAGGGGATACTAACACTAAATTCAGCAAAAATTCAATTAACAACCCTGAAACCAGGTCATTATCTTCACTTCTGACCATCCAGAAGCTGTATGTGACTGAATATGTACTCTGTACTACTGGGATCTGATGTTCACACTGATATGTGCATATTTCAGCTCTCATCCAAAAAATGGATCCTCTTAAAAACAGCTAGAAGCAACAACCTTTCTTCTGGCTAAAAATGCATTTTCCATACAGATTACAATTTATTATAACAATAGTATAAATTGTTATAGAAAAAAAACCTTGGATTTATTTAATAATTGAACTTATTGGAAAACATTATCCAGCATTAAAACCTGTTTTAAAAGGTGCTAAAATATAAATTTATTATTATTATTATTATTATTATTATTGTTGTTGTTGTTGTTATTGTTTTCATATGAATGTGAAGTTAAGTAAATGTCACTTCCATAAAGGAAACCATCAAAGAGTAAAATAAAATGGAATATTTTTTTGCATTTTGACCTAACATATATATGAAATACAACATTATTGCTCACTAGAGAGCTTAGGAATGTGATCTTTTGGCATAAATTATTTGCAATTTTTTGAAATGATTCAAACACACGAACATCTTCAGTTCTAACAGTTTCCTGTTCTTCATGAACTCCCTGCTGAGACTGTAACACACAGTAACACAAAAAACAGAATGGAAGGACTGATTAGAATCATAGTGGGAATGCTGCCACTGACTCTCCTTATAGTATCAGGTATGTGAGGTCAATTATAAAGTGTATAAGTGAAAAAATATCTACTAAATTATTTTACATGAATTTTATGATATTAGAATATTAGAATATATTCCTGTCTCTAGAGAGCTTTAATTTAATAGTATTCTTGGACTATAGCCTGTTTATATTAGCTTGTTGTCTCAAAGCAGCTTTACAAATGTCCGAGTCCAAGCCTTCAGTGAGCAAGCCAAGGGCCCAGTCAGTTGGAAAATAACTTCTTCCAAATGATGTAAATGGAAATGATATTATTCTTGTGCTATTCCTTCTGTAGGTGTGCTTGGTGAGGATCGAATTGGACCAGATGAACTGGGCACAATTATCACTGGCAAAGAGAAAGATTCTGTAAAGCTTAGCTGCTCATATGATACAAATAGTGAAAATGTTTGGCTATACTGGTACTGTCAGTATTCCAACAGCACACCTGAGTATTTACTGCGTAAAGGTGCAAGATCGTTCACTTCAAGTGACGACTCCGACCCTCGATTTCAGGCAACTACATCCAGAACATCCACTGAGCTCATTGTTACAGATCTTCGTCTAGCAGATACAGCTCTTTACTACTGTGCTCTCAAAGTGGTGCACAGTAACATGAAGTATCTTAGCAGCTGTACAAAAACATCACATAATATGTTTTGAATCTGCATTAGAACCAATTACAACCAGGAGGCTTACATGGTAACACCTGCACATGTTGACAAAAATATTTTTGTACTTTTAACACTTTTTTGTAGCCAATCAGATACAGAAATATCTTGCTTGAATATCCAATTTCAGATCATGTACAGTATTTCAGTGATAGTGAAGTCAGAACTCTGACTTCATTCTGAATGAAACCTGATTGGAATTTTTACAAAATTAAGAACTTTAAACTAAAAGAGCACTGTGGTGGCGTTTCAGAGTACAGTCAAATAACCTAACCATAGTCCTAGTAAAAGACCACATACATACTAATGCGCACAGCTGAAAAGGTAAGTTTGGGATTGTAGAGTAAAACTAATAGACAGATAAGCACACAATTTGTAAAGTATGTTGTATTTTACTGAAAAGAATGTCAGAAAGGTGGAGATGTTGATTTTTTTCCAAAAAGGAAGGAGATATGCAGATTCTTCTGGATTGCCTCTCTGTTTGCTGTTTTTTTTTTATTTCAGGAATATTTTTGTTGGGAACTTTAAGACCTTCAACTTCATGGGAAATCATTTTGGTCAGCCCTGAGTTTTGGAGGTAAGGATGTATTCCTCTCCCTCAGGTGGCTCAAATCTTTTGGCATAAGCCATACTTTATCATCATACACTGAAGTGATGGACATTGGTTTGTCTCATCAGACTATATCGATGGGTATTTTGTGTTGACTTCCACTCAAAGCTCATAACACTTGCAACTTAGCTGGTGGGATATATTTCTCTGACTGTATATAAGCCCCTGAACTAGGAATTAATAATGAGATCTGTAGAGCTAATAATTAAAAATATATATTTCTTTATGATTGCTGACTCTTAATAGTATATTGGGTCTTTATATTATTTTTTATACTTTTTATCTGTGTTTTCTAATAACTCACCTTACTGTCAATATAAACAGTTATGTGTTTCACTCTTATGCTCATTTAGATGTTACATTATTGTGTAATTTGTATAACTTGTGCCAAGCACTTTCAGGCTTTGGAATTAAAAGTGCTCATTAGTGAATGTTTCAACTGAGAAAACTAAATAATGTGACATACAGGTGATGGTCAAAAAAATTATGAAAAATATATCATGAAAAAGTTGATTTATTTCAGTAATTCCATTCAAAAAGTGAAACTTCTATATTATAGCCATTCATTACACACAGACTGATATATTTCAAATGTTTATTTCTTTTATTTTTTATTATTATAACTGACAACTAATAAAAATCCCAAATTCAGTATAACAGAAAATTAGAATATTGTGAAAAGGTTTAATATTGAAAACATTTGTTGCCTCACTCTAATCAGCTAATTACCTCAAAACACCTGCAAAGGCCTTTAAATTGTCTCTCAGTCTAGTTCTTTAGGCTACACAATCATGGGGAAGACTGCTGACTTGACAGTTGTCCAAAAGATGACCATTGACACCTTGCACAAAGAGGGCAAGACACAAAAAGTCATTGCTAAAAGGCAAAAGGAAGAAAACATCGTTTTCACCTGTCAAAACACCTGTCTTTTGCCTCTCTATTAATGTGAGAGGGGGGAGGGCAAGGGTTGTCAGTTTGGTAATGAGAATGTCCAGGATAATTGTATTAAAAGCTGATTTGAAATCCACAAAGAGCATTCGGACGTAGCTCTGCTGTTGCTCCAGATGGCTCAGTGCAGTGTGAAGAGCTATTGATATGGTGTCTTCTGTTGATCTGTTTTTGCGGTACGCAAATTGGTGGTGGGCAAAGTCTGGAGGTAGATAATCTTTGATGTGCTGAAGAACCAATCTCTCAAAGCACTTCATGATTACTGGAGTGAGGGCCACAAGGCGATAGTCATTTAGGCTGATGATGGAAGTCTTCTTCGGCACTGTGATAATTGTGGCTGTTTTTAAGCAGGACGGGATGACAGCTTGGGCCAGAGAAAGGTTGAAAAGTTTGGTGAAGATGGGGGTGAGCTGATAGGCACACGCCCTAAGCACCTTGCCAGGTATTCCGTCTGGGCCGGTAGCCTTTCTGGGGTTCACTGCCAGGAACACCTGTCTGACGTCGTGTTCCTGCACAGTGAGTGGAGTAGTGTAGGAACCAGGTTTGAGCGGGGGTAGGGTTGGAGCGGATGAGTGCTGCTGTGGAGTGCCGAAGCGTGAAAAGAAGCAGTGTAGCTCCTCTGTCAGTGGTACGCTTAGGTCTCCGGTGGTCACATTACAGCCTATGAAATTTGTGATGTCATGCATGCCTTGCCAAACATTACGTGCTTTGTTGCTGGACAGGTGGTACTCTATTTTCCCCTTATGGGCCGCCTTGGCAGTTTTAATTCCTTTATTCAGGTTTGCTCGAGCAGCCCTGTATAGAGCTCTGTCGCCTGACCTGAAAGCAGCATTGCGGGCTCTGAGGAGTGTTCGGACCTCGCTGATCATCCAGGGTTTCTGGTTTGGGAAAACCCGAATGTTTTTTTCTACAAACAATCAATCACAATATTCAATTACAATTACAATTGCAAAAAAAGTAACAACAAAATGCATTCACAACACTACTAGCTAGATTTCACATCAGTTGTGTGCCTGCCACCAGTTTAGACTAGTGATGATCATACATACTAGTGATGATCATACATACTATATAAATAAATTCAACTTGAAACATTAAACATTGAACATTAAACATTAAACACTGAAACATTAAACCTTTTAGTAACTACGGTACCGTGTTACTAAACATGGTATCTTCACACTTCACACAGCATCTTCACACTGCCATGCTATCGACATTCCCGAGAGGACGAGACATTGTCTACCCCACTGGACACACTGCTGGACCCAGAACGGTTATGTTCCTGCAGACTCCAGGCCTCCATTCACTAGTGTGGTTAATGATTTTTTGAAGAATCATGATCCCCCAGTAATCAGGTTTAGATTTATGTAGTATGATCATTTATGTAGTATTTATATATGAACTCTAACGCTCTAATAGTTAGAGTCAATAGTGGTTAGTGAATAATCAATAGTGAGCTTTTCTTACAAAGCTGTCGTTTATGATGCTAAAAGGAGGAGTTTAGCACTGTACAGCTCAAAGTGAAGCAGGAATCACTCTGACACATGATCTCCATGAAGCACCTGGATCTTCGTTTGTCTACAAGTGTGCATGACAACATGCTGATGTTTATGCTGATATTATTGTCATCCATTGAAGGTAAGTTGTAACCTGGTTAGTAGTAAAACATATAAATTAAAGACGTTTGAATAATTTAAGGAGAGGCAAATTTTCTGATGTTTGGTTCTAATGTTGCATCTAATTCTGCACAGGATTAGAGATACATCACTAGTTTATAATACAACCTCTAAAATAGTTTAGAATACTATCTCTATAATTGTTTATCATTTCAAGGTTCACTGCATTGGTACATTACAGTGAAACTGAATAATCTCATTGGTGCAATCACACAGCAGACAAGAAATAACTATCAAAACAATACAATTTCTATGATTCTATGAGTTTATAATTCTATTTCTTTTCTCTGACAGATTACAGCGCCTCAAATACCATCAGCCCATACAGTGCTGGAGTGTTTGCTAATGAGGGTGATAACATTATACTGTCTTGTAATTACAGCAGTTATGAGAGCAGCCTTCACTGGTATCGGCAGTATCCAGGGTTACCTCCCCAGTTCCTTATACTGGAATATTCAGGGTCCATAACAGAGGCAAACCCTCCAGTTCCAGGAATATCAGTTACCCACAAAAAAGAATCTTCCAGCGTTCATCTGAATCTCTCCTCTGCTGCAGTATCAGACTCTGCACTGTACTACTGTGCCCTGCAGCCCACAGTGTCAGGAAACCCAGATACACTGTACAAAAAACAATCATTTTAAAATCAGATTCTTAAACTTGCAAAGACATAAGAAAATTTTAATTCTTAAACTTGCAAAGACATTACAGATTGCATGACATATAGCATTACATATTGTTTTTTGCTTTATCAGTTAACCATCATTGCTGCATATAGAACAAACAAACTCAACTACTACACAAATTGTATTTCAACCCATTTTTTCAATGATAGTTTTTTTTAAATCACATTTTTTTCGATGGCACATGTAAAAAGACTTGATTACAAGCCAAATTAAAAAATTGTGAAAAGATATCAAATAACAGAAATCTTACTGAGTAACAAGTGGCTACATGCAAAGTAAGAGAAAATGTTGACCCCTCATTATAAATAACGTAAAGTTGCTGCTGTATAAGTATTAGTAGTCTTGGTGTGTACACACACTCCTGCATGTGCTGCTCGCAGAACCTTCCAAAGACATGGTGCTTCTTTTGGCTCCTTGTGTCTGATTGGTTGGACCAATTCTCCATTTAGGAGGAGGAGCTGTGTGTATGTAGAGAACAGAGCTGGTCGTTCTCCAGGAGCCCATTCTGAGGAGCTGGAACTCATTGTTATCTCACCTCCCTGTACCACCATGATCATTTTCACTCTACTGCTGCTCTCAGCTCTTAAAGGTAACAGTTGCAGTAACTGCAGACAAAAGGTAGAAACATCACTGAAACAAACAGTAACTGAATGCAGCACTGTAACATTTCTGAAGTTCTTCATTACCAAAATATAAAATGAAATATGACTGTGTAAACATCTGTACAATTGTCTCTAACATTTTGTAGGTAACAGAGCTGAAGATTCCATCAAACCAAATAGGGAATTTATTTTTGCTGTGGAAGGACAAAGTGTGACACTTTCCTGTAAATACAGTGGTACTGATTATAGTCTTCACTGGTATCGACAGTATCCAGATTCTCCTCCGCATTTCCTCATACTAGATTACAGTGGGCACATTACTTCAGCTGATCCTCCAGTGCCTGGAATATCAATCAAACATGAGAAAGAACTGAAGACAGTGGACCTGCTGATTTCCTCTGCTGCAGTATCAGACTCTGCACTATACTACTGTGCCATGAGGCCCACAGTAACAGGAAACCCAGATACACTGTACAAAAACCTTCTACTACACAGAGAGGCTTAGGAGAATTAGTACAGGTACACAACTGAGAATTGGATGAATGGATAAAATATTGAGGATACATTGTCAGTGTAATTTGTTATTAAAAAATGTAACAGAATTATACATTTAACCTATGTAGAAACATTTACATCACAGCTGTAGACATGCATTCACATTTTGAGGATTTGAAAGAATGAATGACAACTGCTATTCACAGATTTATTTTTATAACATCTATTTGTTTATGTTTCTTAATTATCAGAGCAATTTCTCATCAACTATGGTTAACCTATGGTTAGGGTTAACTAACTATCAGTAAATAAACACAAATCAACAGTTACAGTTTATTCAAAATGCTGCTGATAGAACCACACCACATATGTTTGATGCAGAGTCATGCTTTTGCCACGAGGGGGAGCTATATGCTTCTTGAGCTTCCAGTCTTTGAAATCCTTCTACTTCTGACCAACCACCACCTTCCTGTTCATAAACCTGCCTCTGTTTATTTTCCCTCTGGCCCTAAAATATAATGTTTACCATTTATTTACCCAAAAATGTAAAAACACTTTGCCACACAAAGACAATACAATGGGAAGAACAGTCATAAATCAACAATAAGGATTAAAATTTTCATCCATATTATATTAAATGAGTAATGCCCCATACTATGATTGCTCTATAAATGTATTAAATGCTATAAATTAAAAATAATTTAGTAACCACGACTCAAGTGGAGTCTTAGTTATAAGATAATGATCAGTCGAGTCTTATAACTGTCTAATAGCTCTGAATAAACTATACAGATGGTGATCACATTAACACATACATCATATATCATATCAATCGCATTTACACAATGATATATTTAAGGAAACAGTGTCATTTTTATAGCACAGTTCAACTTATCCACAAATACTACTTATCAATTACATCATACATTACATGTTTGAGAACCACTGCAGTGACTGCAGTATGTGTGGGAGGAGCTTGATGTGGTGAGAGTATAGTATGTGTAGTACAGTGTATGTCAGGAGCCACTGGCATTTATGTAAAGCTCTAGATCACAATTTGCATTCAAGATGAACATGCTTCCACTCTGCTCTGTTTTTATAGCTTTTCTCAGTATTGGTAAGTCATAGATGTTAAACAAAAGCAATACTGTTTGAGCTTTGGTTTAATAGTCTAATAAAAGTACCATTTTTGTTTTTCCAGCTGAATCTGCAGACAGTGGCATTAGACCAGATAAACACATAATGTTCTTAACTGAGGGCAACAGTACCACACTGTCCTGTACATATGATAGATCAGATTATAGTCTCCACTGGTATCTACAGAAGCCTGGATCAAGACCAGAGTTTCTGCTGCTGATTGACGAAGCTAGTGGACATGTCACTAAAGCTGCACCACCTCACCCACGACTAACCATCACACTTCACAAAAAGGAAAAGAAAGTGGATCTGCTGATCTCCTCTGCTGCAGTATCAGACTCTGCACTGTACTACTGTGCCCTGCAGCCCACAGTGACATGAAACCCAGAAACACTGTACAAAAACCTACTGCTACACAGATGAGATTGAATACATACTTTGAGTAATAAAGGCACTCTATAAATAAAGCAGATCATGATTATGATAACAATGGTGTTGGTAATAAGGTGAATCTCAATCCATAAAATGTAAAATAATATGTGTTTCAAAATATACAATAGTTATTAAGACAAATTAAAGGAGAAACAAACTAAATTATTAAGCAGTAAATTATTAATATGTATGAATCAACCAAAACCTATAGAATCTCTCGATCATGTGGAGATTCTGATTAATCAGAACATCTACAAACCCTGTTTCTCCAGCAAGCTCAGGAAACTACATACAGCCAAAGAAGAGAGCTGCAGGAGTGCTGATCACAATGAATACAAAAGGACGAAACATGAACTCAATAAGACAGAACTAACAACACAAATACAGAAAACACTGGAGCAGCAGTCATGTGTCCTGTGTTTAAAGATTAATCTACTGTGTAGAGATTTTTATAGTTTATTAACAGTATTATGTACAGTTTTTAACGTACTAGTTGTCTGTATTTATCAAACTTCACTGTATGTATCTGATGCCATTTTCTTTTAAAAGTTTGATAAAAGATGAAACATCTCTGGTGAGACAGAATAACAAATTAGATTTTTGCTTTTATTTTAAGAGTGTTTGAATAATGAATACAATTCTATTCACAGATTCATTGTTGCACAGACACAAAGCCTCTATATATTTACATGATTTCTTATGTACCAGTTCAGTGTTCAGTTGGAGGTGCTATAAATTGTATAGTATAGTATATATGTTTACAGTATATCATGTGTTTTGTGAAGATGAAATGATTCCTCCTGACACACAGTAATTCAGTGAATCCTCCAGAAGAGGGCAGAGTTCATCTAGAAATCCTGTAACTACAGGTGATGTGACACTGGGGAAGAAGGGAAGATGAAGAAAAGAAGAAACTGTAGCAGAAACTGAGTCTGCAGTTCAGTCATGGCATGTTTTATGATTTCATGTCTGTAATGCTGACTTCAGTATACATGGTTTCATAGCAACAGGAGTGTTTTTGGTATTGAATCATAAGCAGAGGAATTCTTGGTAGTGTTTCACCTTTATGTTTAGCATGAAAACATTTCACTCAATCATATATATTATCAAACCTATACTACATTTAACTTCAAATCACCACACTCATGTTCTCTGTTTCATGAGGGAAAAATAATAATAATTTCATGCATTCCAAAAAAGAGAAAAACAGAGCTTCCTCCTTTATCCTTCTAGTAGTCATGTGTATAATTGTAGGAGGAGACTGGTTTACATGTGTGAACAGCACCATCCTCTTCTCTCATTATATCTACACTCTCACCACCATGATGATGCTCTGCTCTCTGGCTCTGTTTATCACCATCATATGTATGTGGAGATTAATGGGTTACTCAGAGACTTTTTTCTGGTGTTTTAAAACTGTGTGTGTGTGGTTTGTGTGTGTGGTTGTATGTGTAGACCTGAGTATGTTAGTAATACATTACTTTTAGTGGAAATTCTGATTGCTCACTGATGCAACATTTTGAGCTGATTAGAATGTTTAAATGTAATAAAATGTTTGTCTTTATAGGTGACTGTTCTTCTCAGTCAGTGACACCACTGAACAACAGAATACAGGTTCATGCTCTTGAAGGTGAAACAGTGATTCTCTCCTACAAGTATGATGGCAGTGTGAACAATCTGCAGTGGTATCGCCAGTATTCTGGATCCAGACCAGAATATTTGTTGATGATCTTTCCATCAGAGAGCAGTACTGTATCACATGGATCCCCCCGATTACCACAACTGGATGCTAAAGTGAATATAAAAGACAAAACAGTGGATCTGCTGATCTCCCCTGCTGCAGTATCAGACTCTGCACTGTACTACTGTGCCCTGGCACCCACAGTGACAGGAAACCCAAATACAGTGCACAAAAATCATTTCCCATATAAAGGGAGTTGGCCATTTTGTTGGTTTTCTTATACATTTTGGTTTTACTGGTGAACAGTTAGACAATATCTGTACACTGTCATAACTACTGCTGGACACATATGTGAAACAACTGTTCAGTTACTACAGTTCAGCTTTTCTTTTTCTATTCCATAAAACAGAATTATCACAAATACATCAAAGATTTATAAATAATAAAGTTAATTCAGAGTTGGATTTGAATGGTCTTGATTTATTGTGCCACAAAATTGTAATACTGTAATCAAATATAATATACATGTTATTGTCACATATATTTAATAGTCATACATGCCTCTCCTGTTCTGGAATATATTTCCCAGAATTCTTTGCCGTAACCAATGCCGTGTTTGGATTTAAATTTGCATGTCAGTCCACATTGCTTCATATCTTCACACTATCACAAATATAATGGATTAATTTGTTGCATACATGTAAGCCCATGCAGATCAATCAGTGCATACATGTTTACATATTTCTATATTCTAACTGCACTAACTTTGAATTATGTGAAGATTCAATTTCCCATGATCATTGTCTTGATTAGTAAATTTAACAAGGCAACTGAACGTCTGATAAGACATTATCTAAATCATTAGCAAAATATTATTAACTTGCTTTTTTAAGATTGAGAGATTATCATATTAGATTATCAAAGATGAAATAAAAAAGATTATCAAATTAACCGTGATTCTTAGTAGTTTTTATTTCTATTAGATCATTTACCAAATGAGGCAGGTTTAGGATGACATCATTGAAGCAGTAAGTCAAGATATATCATCTGTAAACTCTACCTACAGCTGCACGAAATCCAGTTACATTGTACAGCATGAAGTAACACTGTACAATCAGAGGAGGGAGGAGTGACCTGTGATCTTTTTAATCATCTAATGTGAGACCAGAGCTCTGTCATGCTGTTCTCTGTTCTGTCTCCTCCAGCACTTCTTTAGGTACAGTGAGTGACACATACCTTCCCCTGGACCATGATAAACTACAGTGGAATATTTAACATTTTATTACCATTATGGCTTTAAATGTTGATTACATTACACTTCTGAGTTAGAATGAGGATTCACTGATATTCTTATCATCTATCAGAGAAGCAAATAAAGTGATATAAATGGATTTGAGCATACAGAAGTAACTTAAATAACAAATCATCTTACACTTTGAGTTAGAATGACATTTCACTGATATAAATGTGATCAAATGAGTCTTGAGAAAAATGTATTGTGTTGAGCAGTGTGAGGTGCTGTAAAGGTGGAGCTCTTTACCTCAGTAGAAAACTACATGAAACCTATTCAGCTTTGGCTTTCACTCACTCCACATCTCCATCATTATGCTGCTCTTTATACTTTTTCTCCTAGTGACTCTTTTAGGTGAGTTTATATTCATGATTATATGCTTTTTCCTAGAATGCATAACAAACACAGCAATTTCTAACATCGTCATTTGGTCCTTATAAGTCCAAATTTCTGTAGAATATTTAACTTTTGAAGAGATCAACAGATGTATTTGATTTTTTAAACTTTTGTTTTCTAGGAAAGATTTCAACACAGAAGATTCATCCATTTGAGAGAATAGTGCATGTGTCAGAGGGGGATCCTGTTACTCTCTCCTGCAATTACAGTACAAGTGGAGGGAATAATGTTCTTCAGTGGTATCGCCAGTATCTCACATCTAGACCAGAGTTTATAGTTTCCATCTTACCAAGTCAAAAAAATATTGAGTCTGAGCTTCCTGGTGTGTTTGCAAGAGTTGATAAAGACCAAAATCGTGTGGATCTGCTGATCTCCTCTGCTGCAGTATCAGACTCTGCACTGTACTACTGTGCCATGGAGCCCACAGTGACAGGAACCCCAAACACACTTTACAAAAACCTGCTAGTACACAAAAAGACTTTAGTAGAATTATTTATTGCAGGTCATCAACTGAGATTTGGATGAAAGAATGAAATATTATTGAGACATGGTAAATATAATTTGTTTTTAAAAAATGCAAAAAAAATGAAAGTTAACTATACATTCAAGCACTCTACAAGAAATATTTATCTTGCAGCTGTACAGATGATAGCATTCACAGATGATATGATATTTTGAGAGGATTTGAAAAAATGACAAATTCTATACAGATTTTAGCACTTACCTATTTTTTGTCATTTATTAATTATCAGTTCAGTTTTCACATGATGCTGTCAGAAATAATTGATACCTCAAGCAGCACATCATACACTCTGTGAAAATGAATAAACAATGAACAGTTGTAACACTTTCACATCCCCTAGCATCACGGTCTCCCTGGATACACATGCTCCATTCTGTTCCTGTTCATGTTTTGGTTTTATCACAGTCTTCACTTCACTCGTTTCTTGTTTTCCGTTGATTTCTTTTGGTATTTAGTTTGCTTTTGGATCTCTGTGTCATTCTACGTGAGTGTTATTATTTTTACTTTGTCTTATAATCTATGTGGTTTCTCTGTTGTACTGTGATCTATTAAACCCATTTAGTTTTCATCCCTTCTTGTTATGTTGGTTTCCTCTTTTTACTTGCATTTGCGTTCATCCCAAGTCCATCAGACGTGACAACAATGAATATTATGAATACAATAAATAATAGGAATATTGTAATTGACGCAGAAAAACAAGTTGAATTGTTAATGTTCAGCTTCTTTTCTTTTTTTTGCCTTTTCTTAGGATATGTGTTTTCTTTGTATTTGTATTGTAATTGTTTTACATGCAAAATGTATACAGTGTTCTGTGCAATACCCACACCTACTGGTCATGTCTGTGAGCTGAATAATCGTGTTGTCATGTGACTAGAACGGCGAGTTGTTGGGGGTGGGGCGCGTATATTGGCAGAATCACTAACAGCTGTAGGTGGACGGTTGTGTTTTCACCACTGAAAGTGTAATTAAAGCTTCTCCTGATTTCTGGTCGGAAGGTGCACACAGTTATGTGGGTTTTGTTAGTTTTATCATTTCCTAAGTTGATAAAGAACAACTGTTAATCAACAGAGAGTGCGTGTACTGTTGGTATAAAGTTTGCTATGTGTTTCATTTCAGTTTTTCACGGTGTTTGGACGAAAGAAAAGCAATAAATACCTTCCACACCTGTATGACCGTGGTCTTGTCTGCTCCATAAAAAAAGGTTGGGAGCAGCTAAAAATATTATGAATATTATGAATACAATGAATACTGTGAATATTATAAATATGAATACAATAAATACTATGAATATCATGATTATTATGAATACTATGAATGCTACACTATTCACAGATTTATTTTAGCAGAGCTTCTAAACCCTTACATGATTTCTTATTTATGAATTCAGTTTTCACATGGTGGTACCATAAACAGCTGATACTACAGTTGGGGCCCATGCACTAAATGAAGGTGAATGATTCCTCCGGACACACAGTAATTCAGTAAAGCCTCCAGAAGAGGGCAGAGTTCATCTAGAAATTCTGAAACTGCAGGTGATGTGAATCTGGGTTGTTCTAAGAGAAGCTGAAGAAAAGAAGAAACTGTAGCAGAAAGTGAGTCTGCAGTTCAGTCATGGCATGTCTTAATAGACAATGGCTTATGTTTCTCATTTTAGGTAAGGTACACATTATTTCTGGACATTTCAAGAACAGAAATACAACCTTCTAGATTAGATAGACATGCAGCATATTTACTAAACTGGGAAAGATTTTAAATAATCTTTAAAATTGTCAGACAGAGGAGCACCTTCAGCAACAGACTCATCCAGCTCCGCTGTAGCAAAGATCGGTACAGGAGAACATTCATACCAACAGCGATCACACTGTACAACAGCTCTCCACTGTGCCGGACCTTACTGCACAACAATGACTAACCAGGTCTTGCTCAATTTGCACTCAGTTGCACCTGCCGGACATTATAACATTCTCACATATCATTATGCACTGTCACTTTATGCACCTGCTGGACATTATAACATTCTCACATATCATTACGCACCGTCACTTTGTCCTCATCAATATCATTATGCACTGTCACTTTGTCCTCATCAATATTATTACTGTTAATATTATTGTTGTCACTGAGCTCAGTCACTGCGCATAGTTAAAACACCAGTTCATTACTGCACGATTACTGCGTAATACTTATGCCACTAACTTCTGCTCTTTCCAATCTTATGTATATTAGATATCTATAGCTTTCATACTGTTATATCTCAAACTGTAAATTATGTAAATTAGATATTTATAGCTTTCATACTGTGTATATCCCATATCTCTTAACTCTATTTAATTCTACCTATT
>JAOXYF010000016.1:10922254-10946790 GCA_028565775.1 Sternarchorhynchus goeldii
CAATTTGTCCTCTTTTGAACTCTGGTATGTCACCTATAATGTTGTGTGCATTGCAATATTTTGAGCAAAACTGTGCTGTTTCAGTTTCATTGTCCAACCCATGTATATCTCCCCAAGTCCAGCTGGCTTGACAAATCTCACTGGGAATTTAGTCCAGAAGCTGGTTTGATAAGACACATTCTTTAGTTCTGTGCCCTCCTCAATTAGTCCCATTGAGCTCTTTAGCAAATACAATTTATGGCTATTGATTTCAAACAGAATCAAAAATTTAAAACTGATTTGTAATCATTGTTGATGGTAAGGAACTAATTTGTTGCTGCCCAAGCTAAATGTAACCAGTATTCCACAGACATATTAAAATCAAACCTTATTGACGAAACAAAGTACAAACCTACTGTTTATCTTAGACTGTTTCAACAACGTCAGAGAATAACATTTATCACAAAGTCATGACTTACGTGCATCAACAATCACTTGCATTGCTCTTCCAAAAATGATCTTGTATCCAGCATTCACACAGACAGTGGACAAAGAGCAAAAACCTTTCTGCTTCTACACTCACCACGGCAGCAAAGTTCAGCCTTAATAGCTTTTTTGTTTGTTTGTATGTTTTAAATAAAGGTCACTTTGATATGATTTTGCCTATGATAGATAAGGACATGAATTTTTATTTTAATGAAAATGTAAAGATCATTTCATTTTAAAGATCATGACATTTTGTGTGTTGCAGATTTTATATTATTAGGCTAAAACAATAAGACCATTATTAATATAGAGCAATCATAGCCATATGTAGGTATTTTATATATATCACTTACTTGACTCAATTGTGAGAGTGGTGCCAGATGAAAATATAATTTTTCCATAACCATCATTCACACAGCATGAGACTACAGAGCATTAATTAAGGATGTTGTGTGTACATTTTACTGACTTTATCTTATATTCATATTATTAGGCTAAAACAAAATCAAAGCTATAATTAAAGGCAACAGAAACATTATATGCTAATACTAAATGTTAAATTAACAAATACTATTTCCAATACTATGGCAGTTCTTTTACTTTTTTTTTTTTTTTTAATCTAAATAATTTTTTGTGCAGCAAATTAAGTAGCATACATTTTAGATATGTTTAGTAAAATATAATAGTCACAACATGAGACTTTTTTTTATGTCACAGGCTTTACCAAGATACTTGCAACTACATTTATCACAATATTCAGTGTAATAACGCATTACGATAAAGTTACTTTTTGCACTGAATCTGACGTATAAAATTTGAGTCCAACTCACTATTTATACTTACTGGTTATGATGGTTAATTGAATTCTTTTAGCAAACACAAGTTTTGCTACTCCACCTGATTTCACACACAGCTATACTCTGTATCAATTATTTCTCAACGGTGACATATATTTTATCCTCTTAGATCTATGCATTGCCAGGATGTTATAACACTATACAAATTCAAGTATAGCGAAGAACACTATATTCTATGGTTATAACGATTTTGATATGAGAATGTATTTTAGCTTCTATGTTTATATAATATAAACATTATTCTTACCATATTGAACAGTCAGTGCTATTCCATTTCCAAAGATAATCTTGATATAATCCACATATTACAATTTTCTCCAACAAAATCTGTGACTAAGTGAATCAAGCAGTAAGTGTTGTGCCACTGGCAAACATTTGTTTGTTTACATTATTAGCACCCAAACAAAAATCTTTTAGTCATATCTATCCTTGTCCAATGGCTATAAATCAAGTGACTTGTTATCCTTAAAATTATGCCATAACTTGAGTTGCTTGGTTTACCAAACAGCTCAGCATTTTTTTTTAGCTATCTTACCTATTAATTGAAGCAAAATATCAAAGACGGCATTTTATCCAATTAACTGATGAGTAATAAATAAGGATTTCTAATGCAGTAAACTAGGTTGTTTGTTTTGGTGGGAAAATGACTAGATATTTCAAATGATAAATTTACTATAACATTTCAATTCAGTTCAATTTTAACTGGAATATTCAAAATATTTTTATAGCATTTTAGGCTGAGTAGGTCAAAATCCACATATTGAAACATTATAATGTTATTTAAAACCAGATATTTTAAACATACTGACATAACATTACACCATTTTTTGTTTTAAATTAAAAATCTGAACTGAAAAGACTATAGACTATTAGGCTATAGTAAACATAACACATTTCAACTGAACGTTTTAAATGACAAAGAATTAGCTTTAAAGTCCTGATTGAAAAATGTAATGATTGAAAGATTAACTTACTGGATGAAGCAATTAGCTTTGTTCCTTGGCCAAATATAATCTTGTTAGCATACATCACACAGTGCATGACAACACAGCAACAACTTCCTGATTCAAGAGGTATTTATTGCTTATGCCAATAAAATATATGTTTAATGTATACATTTCTATGTCAGGAATAGTAGTATGTGTTTTCATGAATGTGCTGACTTGGAGAAATTACAATTACGAGCCCTGACGCTGTAATATTTTACAGGACTTTTACATTATCCACTTACACAGAGGTAGCAGTACAATTTATACCATCACTATGATCTATGACGAGCTAGTATGATCTTACTAAACATTTTTCAAAATATTTAGTCGTATGTAAAAATGCAATACGTATGCCAAAATTGTTTCACAATTAATGATCACTTTATTTTTAGTTTAACTGAAGTACTTCAGTTAAGTATTTCTCAAGAAATAGTTTGTTCACCAACGAACCATGACCCAAGGCATGAGCTAATGATTTGGTTGAAGTTCTGACTCTCTTAATGGTTTTGATGGTGTAATAGTTTGGAGAACATATCCCTATATCTGTTGACCAAACATTCTCACCTAACATAAAGTCACTATTAGTGAACATGTGCTGAATGGATTTCTGAATGATTTTTAAGTATTTTAAATTATTTATTAAAAACGGAATATGTGGCTGTCTGTACATCAGCAGGATCTTTAGATTAGGACCATTGAAATGTATCATATATGAATGAGAAACTTACGCATATTAATGATCAGCTGTGTTCCTTTTCCTATAATAAGTTTTCCAAAAGCTCCAGATGTCACACACTATTAAGCTACATAACAAAAAAAGCTTCAGGAAATAAAACACTGAACTTACTTGCATTAATAATCACCTTTATGTCTTTACCAAATATAACCTTGAGAGAGTTAATCGGACAATGTTATCTGTGCATTTAATAAGTTTTATGGACCTTATCACTGTTACAACTCATTTTCTATAATATAAAGCACTACTTCATAGACAATGTCATATTAATGGTGTTTTGTGGAGTTTTGCATTCCTAACTGTACATCAGTGTTCTGCAGTCCACTGACATGTACTTTAATAATATTCCAGACAAAACTCATCTGATTTGTTAATAACTTCAATAAACAGATAAATGTTTCTACTGGTAAGACTGCTTCTTATTTTGCAGAAGAAGTAATATAAATTATTTACAATGTAATATAAAATGTCCCATTCTGAAGCTGGGGATTCATTCTAATAATGGTTTCTGATTTTCCTATTAAATTAATATGCTAATTTAACATGTATTTATTCTTATTTTCCTATTAAATTAAATGATGGGAAATCAATAATGAAAGATTTTTCAAATCATTTGATTTGAATATCATAATACAACTGGTTTTTTTAAATAAAATGCTAAAATACTTACTGGTTTCGACAGTTAATTGAGTTCCTTTAGCAAATACAATTTTTCCTACTCCAGATGATGTCACACAGAGCTAGACTCTGTATCAATTAATCCACACCAACAAAATACAACTAACATGGAGGTTTTTAATTATTTCACTATTAATCAAATAATATATGCAATTTTTTAAGATTGTCATCAGGTTTTGTTTGCTGGTTGAATAATGAAATATGTATGATTATAAAATTATGCTTATAAAATTAAGATGCTTTAAATTTAAAGTCATTTTAAAGAGTTAGATTTCGGATGAACGTTTTGAAAGTTTTAAATAACAGAAAAATTCATTTACAGTTGAATCAAAAATTTAATGATGGAAAAATGAACTTACTGGATAAAACGGTCAGCTTTGCTCCTTGGCCAAATATAAACTTGTTACCAAACTCCACACAGTGCATATCATCACAACAACAACTTCCTGATTCAAGAGGTACTGGCTAATAATGTCACTGAGTACTGCTTTCTTTGTTTCTTTGCTGTATATATAAATCTGTGCCAAGACTAGAAGTTGGTATCTAGAAGTTCTATCAATAGATTCATTCTAATAATGGTTTCTTATGGTTAAATAGCCAAGACAGTGGTCACAACTCACAGAAGCAGCTCTGATCCTGCTTAGGCGTTGGATCACACTGAATATCATCAGCAACTTTCACATGAATCACCACCTGACCAAAATTGTGTTAAATCTTGTAGAATTGTAAGATCAATAAATGGCAAGAAAGATGTAAAGCGAGGTTTTTACATTTATGTATGATGACTAGAATAATAAGAGTTGGCCTACTTGCTTCTACAGAGAGTTTCAACCCTGTTCCAAAGATGAACTTCCTTGCATCATTCACACAGAGATGAACAACTGATCAAAAACTCTCAGAGTGATTCACTCTGAGAATCATACTGATTCACCTTGTTTTACTTTCCTTTATGATTGCATTAATAATTAACTATTTTAATATTAAGAGGTTGAGATGATTGTTTTTACTCTGAGTGCTCCTGAACTCTAATGTACATTACTCAAAAACTCTGGCATTGGATCATTATTACAAGCTGTTCTTCAGTGGTGACTGTCCAAACTCAAATCAAATTACTTTCACTTAAAACCACATGATGATGTGCTAAACTGGATTAATTCTCCTTATTTAATTTTTCTTTATTGTTGTATTATTAATGAACTATCAACTAAAATAGCTGGATGTAGAATTTTGTTCTTGACACTTATAACTATATTTACAAATGGCTTTCTGGAATATTTTGCATGTAATATTAAGAGGCTTCAGTTACTAAATACATACTGAATGGTGCTTAATGTGTTGGTCTCATTTGTTTCTTAAGATAGTCTAATGTTAATGTACATTAACTAATATTACGTAAATATTCTTAATTGTGTCAAATTAATCTGTCTTGGTGACAGTATTTGCAAAAGTTATATAGTTATGGTTAAGGCTTTACAACTGGCATGAAAGCTAAAACACAGATTTTACTAAAACAGATTTTATATTATTGGTACTTTATCCTGTGCAAAACATAAGGAGGTTATCTAGCAGAATAATCTTTTTATTTAGTTGTAATTTAAAAATAAACTCACTTGGTTCAGTAATTAATGAAGTCGCAGAGCCAAACAACAGTTTGTTTCCAGTATATGTCACACAGTGCCATATTTTGCAACAATTACTGATCACATGTAATTCAGCAGCACAAGGAGGTAATGCCCAATTACATGTACTCAAATAATGCAATAGTTTTTTTGTTATGTTAGATTTACTTGTATGGAAATTGTGATTTCATACAATCATTTTTACAGATTACAGATTAGGGCATCTAACTACTGCTAACTGTTACTTAATCACCACACTTACGTAACAATCAGCAGTGGCTTTGAGCATCTTTTCTAAATGGGAGAAAATTTAGAGTACTGTCTCAACTAAAGTACATTCTACATACATTCTACAATACATAGTTTTACAAACACCCCTACAAGTAACAGGACCACTATAGAAAAACTGTTGAATATTAGATGTCATTAGTTCATTAGTCCAGCGAATGTTTTTCTGCTATTTCCAATTTGACTGAGTGAAGAGTAAACAGTGAGTATTGCCTACTTGTGTCTGTGAAGAGTTTTATTCCTGCTCCAAAGATTAACCTTTGCCCTCCATCAAACACACAATGATGGACACTTAAGCAAAAAAACACCCCTAAGAAACACCCCATAACAATCATTTATCTTTATCCTTGTCACTAATAGCATCAGTAATGATGCTTAGCTAGTTAAAACTTCACTCCTCTTTCCAGTGGAATCAATTCTGTATGGTCTTTAAATACCTTTTATGGTTAGTAATTTTCTCGATTTCCATGTTTGGTACCAAAAAATTGTTTTGTAAACTACAGAATGACTTGAATTGACAGTGAGACTGGTGCCAGAGGAAAGTATGATTTTGCCATAATCAACACTCAACACAGCATGAGACTGTATCTCTTTTTTTGTATATTTGCACTATTAAACTGTAGTCTTTTTGCTTAGTTGTCTCTACGTTTCATTTAATTTGATGTTCTTTGTTCTGAATGCCTTAAATATCCTAGCATTCCTCTTACCCCAAACACAGTTAAAACAGGATTAAAGCTATGATTTAAGATTAAAGCAAGTTTCAATAAGCACTATTATTGACTACTTACCTATTTACTATTCATTTACTATTTACCTACTTCTTTCATATAGTGAATATAAATGCTGAACATTCATTTCTAAAAGTTACTGAATACAATATTTCTGAATTGTCTAAGAAACATATGCAGACATTTGAATACATAACGTTCACTTGTTAATACGTAGAATATACTCTTGTTAAAAGACCAAACTTACTTGATTCAACAATTAGTTGAACTCCTGTTCCAAATATTATCTTTACTCCAGCTTTCACACACACCTTAGTCACAGTACAAAAACCTAAAGCAACAAATTTTACACATGCCCTTTGCCTGACTGTTAAAAGTGTATTCATTATTTTCCCAATTAAATAAATATGCTATTAATCCTATTAAATTAATATGATAATTTAACATGTATTCATTCATATTTTCCTATGAAATTAAATGATGGGACATCAATAATGAAAGATTTTTCAAATCATTTGATTTGAATATCATAATATAACTGGTTTTTGAAATAAAATGCTAAAATACTTACTGGTTTCAACAGTTAACTGAGTTCCTTTAGCAAATACAAATTTTCCTACTCCAGATGATGTCACACAGAGCTAGACTCTGTATCAATTAATTCACACGAACAAAATATAACATATACAGTATAATGCTCAATGTAAGCAGAGGTTGTAACTCTTTTTTTTGTTCTTTACTGGATTAAATCTCAAACATGTTAAATGTTTTGACACATTTATAGTTGGGAGATCTCGATAATAGTTTGCATTGTATTTTTGTAATGTGCAGTAATTATTCTTACCAGATTGAACAGTTAAAACTATTCCAGTTCCAAAAATGATCTTGTTATAACTCACCCATCAAGAAATATGCAAAAATGCCCCCAAACAGTGTTTGTAATTATTAGCACACTGATGGACACTTCCACAAAACATCTAAGAGTTTCAGTCATTAGATCATCTAACAAGGTGATCTATATATTTTTATAATCATTTTATATGATTATAAAATTATGCTTATAAAATTAAGATGCTTTCAATTTAAAGTCATTTTAAAGCGTTAGATTTCAACTGAACGTTTTGAAAGTTTTAAATAACAAAAAAAAATTATTTAAAGTTGAATCAAATATTGAATGATGGAAAAATGAACTTACTGGATAAAACGGTCAGCTTTGCTCCTTGGCCAAATATAATCTTGTTACCAAACTCCACACAGTGCATATCATCACAACAACAACTTCCTGATTCAAGAGATACTGGCTAATAATGTCACTGAGTACTGCTTTCTTTGTTTCTTTGTTGTATATATAAATCTGTGCCAAGACTAGAAGTTTGTATCTGTAATGTAATATCTAACAAATAACATTGAAACTTTAATGCTTCCATTTCCCTAAGCTCATATTAAAGCTGGATAATGTTCAAGAGCACAGAATGAGCACAATCTATCAACTGGAACAATCAAGTTTTAAACATTTTTGTAAGTAAGAATAAATTAAGATAAAATTTAGACAGAATGTCTAAATAACATTAAATGTGGACTAAACATTGTCACTATTTGTGAATTTTTTTAATTACAATCAAGAAAATGTAAAATAAACTAATGAAATTCGATTTCAATAGCACATTTAGAAAAGCCATTTAGCACAGATAATATCAAATGAACTCACGGTTTTTGATTATTAACTTAATTCCTGTTCCTATAATAAGTTTTCCAAGACCTCCAGATGTCACACACTATTAAGCTACATAACATGAAACATTCAGGAAATGAAACACTGAACTTACTTGGCTTAATAATCACCTTTGTGCCTTTCCCAAATATAATCTTGAATGAGTCAGTCACACAATGTTATTAGAGTATTCAATAACCTGAATCACTGCCTTATTACTATATAAAGCATTCATTCATAGATGAATTCATATTAATATTGATTGCCAAATCATTTATTAATGTTCCTCAAGCCTCTAATAGATACTTCAATAACCTCCCAAATAAACCCATAATCCATTTTGATTCATTAACTAGCAGCAGGAGATTCATTCTATTAACTTAAGGTTAAATAGCCAAGACAGACGACACAATTTGCATGGAATATTCAGAACCTTCAGTGACTAAATGCATATTGAATGTTGCTTAATGTGTTGGTATTGTTTGTTTTGTTTTGTCTAATGTTAGTGTATATTAACTAAGTAACAATGCTCTTCATCGTATAAATATGACTATAAGTATTTACATGAGCTAAATAGTTATGGTCAGGGCTACTTGATGCTTTGCATCTGTAACTTTTCTTACAGCTTCATTTGTACAGAATCTATTAACAAATTCACAGGGGTCCCGAGCTAATTAAGACCATCCACCTTCACGTCAACTAAATAGGGTAGGTAAAGCTAAAAAACATACTTTACTAAAACAGGTTTCACATAATTCATGTTTTATCCTATGCAAGTTATCTAGAAGGATCATAATTTTATTTAGTTGCAACTTAAATATAAACTTACTTGGTTTAGTAATTAATGAAGTTGCAGATCCAAACAACAGTTTGTTACCAATAGTCACACAGTGCCATGTTTTGTAACAATTACTGAACACATGTGTTGTAATTTACAGCAGCACAGGGAGGTAAATGTGCGCTTGAACACATTGTGATGGATTTATACTTTTCAAATCATAAAAATATAATTTCTTCCAATCAATGTTTCTGAGGAAATCGGTTCTTCACAAGTTCTCACAAATACACATGGAAGCTGATGTAGTTTGTGGTGAGAAATGGCATTATTCCATTTTTTGTGAGGTAAGATTTATTTGTGTTAGATCTATTATTTCATGCAATCTTTTTTTATTATAACTTTTTACTGACACCAGATTAGGGCAGCTCTACCCACAGCAGGAAGACATGGATGTCATCATGCTAATTAAATAACAAGACACCTATTCTAAAATCCTCTCCATTTTTATAAATTGAGTCTCAACTACTCAAGACATTCTATACACAACTTACCAAACACCCCTACATGTAACATGTTACAAGACTACTATAGAAAAACTGTTAAGTATCAGATATCATTAGTGCATTAGTTCAAGGAATGTTTTCTTCTATTTCCAGTTTGACTGAGTGAAGAGTAAACAGTGAGTATTGCCTACTTGTGTATGTGAAGAGTTTCATTCCTGCTCCAAAGATTAACCTTCGCCCTCCATCAGACACACAATGATGGACACTTAAGCAAAAAACACCCTAAGCATAATAATTGATTTTTTTTAAATTACCATTTAAAGTAATAAATATTAAATTAAACCAAAAAACAAATTACTCAAATAATGCACCTTACCTTTATCCTTGTCATTAAAAACATCAGTAATGACATTTAGCTAATTAAAAACTTTCCCACTCCCCTTTTCAGTGGAACCAAATCTGCAATTTTTATGGTCTTATATCAAATTTTATGATCTCTTATGGTTAATAATTTTAATGATTACCATGTTTAGTACAAAAGAATTGTTTTGTAAACTACTGGTTGACTTGAATTGATATTAAGACTGGAGCTTAAACTATCATTTCAATAAGTCCTATTATTTGTCATGGGGAACAGATTTTTTTTTATCTAATTGCTACCAAGCCCTACCTTTTCCAACTACTAGTCTGTTTCCACTTCCAAAGTAGATCCTACTGCTTCCATCAGTCACACTATGGAAATATACAGTATTCTTCAATTACCCTCTTCTTTAATCAGCCATAGAAATTGTTATTCAAGTACTGTATCTATAGTGAATATAACTGCTCACTTTTCAATTCTAAAAGTACCTGAATACAATATTTCTGAAGTATCTAAGTTCAACAAATTCAGATCATTTGAAAATATAATATGGTCTTGTAAGTAAACTATAGTCTTGCAAAAATACCAAACTTACTTGATTCAACAATTAGTTGAACTCCTTTTCCCAATATAATCTTTGTTCCAGTATTCACACATAACTTTGTCACAATACAAAAACCTAAAGCAACAAATTTTACACATGGCCTTTGTCTGACTGTTAAATGTATTCATTATTTTCCCAGTTAAATTAATATGCTAATTGTGCATTAATTCTTATGTTCTTATTAAATTAATAAGCTAATTAAACATGTATTCATTCTTGTTTTCCAATTAAATTAAATGATTTTCATCAAGTATAAAATATTTTTTCAAAACTTGAAAATCATAGTATAACTGATTTTTAAAATAAAATGCACAACTAAAAAAATTGTACTTTTTGAATGTATATTTATCCAAATATCAACTATATGTCAACTATATAAAAACGTCAACTATATAAAAGAAATAAAAATGCTAAAATATACCTACTGGCTTCAACAGTTAATTGAGTTCCTTTAGCAAATACAATTTTTCCTGCTCCAGATGATGTCACACAGAGCTAGACTCTGTATCAATTAATCCACACCAACAAAATACAACATATCTGATGTTCCATGTAACACAAGCAGTGGTTCTAACTCTTGTTTAGACTAGAACTTGTTTGGACTAGAACTCAAACATATTAAATGTTTTGACACATTTATAGTTGGGAGATCCTCGATAATAGTTTCCATTGTATTTTTGAAATGTACAGTAATTATTCTTACCAGATTGAACAGTTAAAACTATTCCAGTTCCAAAGATGATCTTGCAATGTTTGTAATTATTAGCAATGGACACCTCCAGAAAACAGCTAACAGTTTCAGTCATTCATGAAATTAGATCGTCTAACAAGGTGACCCACTCTAAATAGAACACTGGACTGGTGTAATCAAAAATATTATAAAACAACTCCTGCTGACAAGTCCTTGGAGAGACTACTTGGCAAAATTGCTATTTCTTTATTCTTTTACTTAATATTGCATTGTTATTATTATTTACTATTGAACAAACAACAAACAGGTTTTTAATAATTTCATTATTAATCAACTAATATATAAGATTTTCTGTTTGTTTTGCTGGTAGAATAATAACATATTTATGATTACAAGATTTCAATTTATTTTAAAGTTGAATCAAAAATGTAATGAAGGAAAAATGAACTTACTGGATGAAACAATTAGCTTCACTCCTTGGCCAAATATAAGCTTATTACTAAGCTTCACACAGTGCATATAATCACAGCAACAACTTCCTGATTCAGGAGATACTTGCTAATAACTGCTCTCTTTGTTTTATAGATTAATCTGTGACAAGACCCCTCTAATGTACCTGTAATGTAGTAATTATCATGTTCAAATATGAATATCTAACAAATGAAATATATTAATATCTCATAAAATGAGCACCACAGTCTATCAGTTGGATCAATCAAGCATTGAAAGCATTTGTACAGAAGAATAAATTCAGACAAAATTTTGACAGAATGTCTGACTAACTTTAAATGTCGGTTTAAACTATTATACAATGTTTTAGAACAAACCTAAGCTGGGTTTTTATGAAAAATTCTGAATACGTAAATGATTCTGTATTGTGTATTATGTTTAAAACATGTTCATTTACTCCTTCGAGTGATATTTGTCAGGTATAGTATAGATTTAAGGTCACATGTCCAGGCTAAACATTGTCACTTTTAATAAGTTTTAAAAAGTAAGTTCATTTGACTAAGTCAGTTTTATAGAACAGCCATTTAGCACAAAGCATAGATAATTTATATCAATTAAATTGTAAACTCACGGTTTTTGATTATTAACTTAATTCCTGTTCCTAGGATAAGCTTCCCGAGATTTCCAGATGTCACACACTATTAAGCTACATAACAAAAAACCTTCAGGAAAGCACGCGCTGAACTTACTTGGATTAATAATGATTGTCTTTCCCAAATATGATCTTGAATGAGTTACTCATGCAATGTTATCAAAGTTTTCAATAACCATGCTTGTGTTATTTGTTATATTACCAAGAGCAGGAGATTCATTCTAATAATGTTTTCTTATGGTTAAATAGCCAAGACAGTGGTCACAACTCACTGTGTTCAGAAGCAGCTCTGATCCTGCTTAGGCGTTGGATCACACTGAATATCATCAGCAACTTTCACATGAATCACCACCTGACCATAATTGTGTTGAATCTTGTATAATTGTAAGATCAATAAATGGCAAGAAAGATGTAAAGTGAGGTTTTTACATTTATGTATGATGACTAGAATAATAAGAGTTGGCCTACTTGCTTCTACAGAGAGTTTCGTCCCTGTTCCAAAGATGATCTTCCATGCATTATTCACACACAGATAAACAACTGATCAAAAACTGCTGGAACACACTGTTCTACAATACTGATTCTCCTTATTTAATTGTCCTTTATGATTGTATCAATAATTATGAAAAATAATTATGAAAATAGTTATGAAACATTAATAATTGTTCTATTTTGATTATTCAAATATAGTTAGAGCTATGGTAGAGTTTTGACACCTGTATCTCATCTTAGAACTTTATTTTTACAGAATCCAAATGTCACAGACTACTTAGATGAGTTTTAGTTATAATCATTAACAGGAACTAAATAAAGATCAATTTTAATAATTATCAGTTGTAATAGTACAAGTTAGTATAGTAGCAATAACACTAATAATAGTATTAGTAGTTTTTGCTCTCTAGATAATCATATTTTTTGGGATCTAGTGTAATCGCTAGATTTAATTTATTGTTGAAAGAAAGATAAACTTACTTGAGTCAATCATTAACAAAGTTCCAGATCCAAAGAAAATTTTGTTTCCTGCCTGTATCACACAGTGCCACGTATTGCAACAATAATTGATCACTAAAGCTGTAATGTACCCAGTTATGTTTCTGAGGAAAGAAAAAAATGTTTGGTATTCCACAAATTTCACAAAATGTAACTCCTGTGCTAACAGTTGTGGCTTGTATTAAAAGGGATAACAACATTTAAAACACACTGTAAAATCTTTTGGACTAATCCATTTGATTCTAACCCTAACCCTAACTCTACTCAAGATCTGATATTATGTTAGCTTTACTTCAGCTTGAACCATTACTTCAGAGAATAATATTTTTAATTGATTATAGGTTTGGGCACTTACTTGCAAAAAAAGGATTAATAAACAATATAAATTACTAATATTCTATATAAGCCTTCAAAATTATTGCAAACACATTAAAATGGTTAACATGTTACCAGAACATGCCAGAAAATTTGTTAAAAATATTAATGTTTTTATTAGTTTACCAGTAATTCAGAAAACCTGTTTTCATTTTTTTTTTACAGTTGAACAGAATTTAGACTATGATTCTGTTCTTGAGATAATGAGTAAACCTACTTGATTGTATCAAGAGTTTTATGCTTCTCCCAAAGATGATCCGCCGTGTGGCATCATTCACACACTGAGAAACACTTCGGCAAAATCAATGATACTTGAGAATCTTTTTTAAAATAGCTCCTAAAGTATGAAATTGATTAAATGAACCTCATTCATACTCTTTATCTTCATAATTAAAATGTCAGTACAGGAATTCAACAATTTATAGCCTGTTTCACATCTTTGTTTGGTGTTAATGTCAGGATTAGTATCAGGGTTAATCGAATCATCTCAGCAGAACCAAGTTCCTTTTATGCATTATTATGTGTAACATCAGTGCCTGATTTACGTTTCTTCCTATTGTGAAAGATGCCTATTAGACTGTATGACGCCTTTGTAAATATACAAATTTATCAATTTAGTGTGATCTAAAATCTTTTCTTTAAGAAAAAAGAAAAAAAAAGAGTATGTCTCCTACTTGATTCCATCCAGTACAACTGGCTGATTAAAAACCAGTACATTCCTGTTTCACCCTTCCAGAGGGTGGTCATATATTTAAAGATTTGAAAATATCAGAGATGTTTATGAAATAACGTGACTTTCTTACTGGACTCAACAGACAGTTCTATTCCTCTTCCAAAGAAGATGCTCTGAGCTCCATACTTCACACACTAACAGCTTCTAAACATAAAACAGCTCCAGTTCCTACAATCTAACCAATATGATAATACTAAACATTTTGCACCAAGAGGAATTTAAAAGTGTTTTTATTAGCTCATTATACTAATCTGTTGGGGTATTATGCAATTATAATGTCTGATAAAATATTGAAAGAATTTTTGCACTGCCCTGCTACAATATTCTTGATTACAACATATCTGGTGAAGGTGTTTGGTGAAGTATGCAATCCATAACAAATTGTTATTATAATAAGTATATACTTACTGTGATTGACAGTCAGCTTAGTGCCTTGACCAAATATAAGCTTATTCCCCGGTGTCACACTAAGGTTTGTTCCTTTACAATATCAGTTTTTTTGAGAGTGCATATACTGCAATTCACTGAACTTCAAAACTGACTAAAATGTAACCCAATTAAAATGTGAAATCATTTTTATTTAAAACTTACTTTTCAATTAATAAAGCCTAAATTCAAGACATTTCTTAATCAGTTGATCGTTCACAACAAAAATATATATATATATATTTATAATATATTTTCTAGATAGTGTAACATATCCAAGCTATCAGTCACAATTAATTCATATATTATGCAAACTTACTCAAGGCAACTTCCAGTTTTGTGCTTTTTCCAAATATGATCTTGGTTTGTGCACTATTCACACAACCCAAAACAATATGACACAAATTGTTCAGGGCACAGATTTGCACATTTGTGACCATAATATCACATTTCTATGAAGTTTGACCTCTATCTGTGTGTGGAACACTTTCTTTAAGGCATAATTAGTTACATATAATCAGTTCTATTGATTTCAATGATGATTGCCATTGATTCAAATATTTTTATCAGTCTACACTGTAAATAAGCCTTAAAGAGATTAATTACAGGATATCTTGTGAATCTAACATTTGAGATTAGCCAACTGGAAAAATAACTTACGTGTTATAACTATTAGCTTTGTTTCGTATCCAAAAATCACTTTGCCAACTCCTCCAGTATTCACACATTATGTGATAAAGGAACAATAACTTTCTTGCAGGATAATACTTATTAGTTTAAAAGATGAACAAGTGTTATGTTATATATGCTAGAATTCTGGAATTCTTGCCACATATCTAAATTACAGTGTAACAAACAGAGCAAAACACAGTTAATCCAGATACTTACTAGTATAAATAACCAAACTGGTCCCTGATCCAAATATGATTTTTGAATTTCCATATCCAGTCACACACTGTGTTACCCTTCACTTTTAACCTACTCTCTTTCTGTCACTTTAATGAATTTAATTTAATGATTCAAGGACTGAATGCTATTTTTTACAAATATCAATACAGATATGGGTAACCAATATAAGACAGGTTTATTCTGATACTGTGTTTATTAAAATCTAGTATTTTAGTTATGTTAGAGTAATATTTAGTTATTTTAGAGTTATGTTTATTCAAATCTAATATTTTACAACCTTTTGCAGCATACATATAAAGAATGTATATATGGCATGCTGGGATTTCTGAAATATTTCAGCTGTTGAAATAATTTGATATATTTACTAATACTGTTCCCTAATAACACAAATAGTTCAGTATTGCTAATACTATTTATCTCTATTTACCTTAAATATATTCCATATCAGTTCCTGTTTGGCCTGATTCCCTCAACCATCTCAGCAGTAAATTGTGGTTGGTACATAAACAGGAATATTTTCTGAATTTCAGAGTTCTTGCTATCCTCCATCAATATAATGCTTGAGACTTCCAGTAGTCACGCAAACCCAGCAATCAAAAATCCAACCACTATGCATGTAATGCTCAATGAGATTAAAACTTCAGTATAACTATGATGTTACGCTGAAACAGTGAATGAATGCCATTGAAGCATTACACTATGCTACAGCGTGTTTCAGCATGTATTACCCTACAGAATGTTTCAGCATCTATGATCCTACAAAATGCATTTATTAAACACACAAATTTCAAAGTCTAGTAACCCAAAGCATAACCTAGACCACTGTCCTACTAACCATAAAATATATTTAGTCAAATTAAATTTTAGATACATATAATCAAATGCCTCCCTATTCTTTTATTAATACCTCTTTTTAATATAAATGTGTTTCTCTTACTTGGCTCTATATGTAGTGCTGTCCCTCTTCCAAAGAGGATCTTCAGCCCCCCTTCATTCACACACTAGTATGTTTCATATCAAATAACATTTTGTCCACATAAGAACTAGTTCACTTAAAACACTCTACTGAATATTCTATAGATTATATATTTTTAATACTGAAAATACTGACTTAAGATTCTCAGGCGGTGCTTAATGGAACTTTCAATTAAAGATTAATGATTCTTTTAACTGTGTTATCGATTGCTTTGATATTTTGATGATCAAAAATATCCTAGAAAGGCAGAGGCACTAGTGAGTACTGAATATAAACGCAGGTCAAAAATGTAGTTTTTACAGAGATTTAAGACATGTAATTTTATATTCGATTTGAGTATGGATGACAACTGATGTTCTGTTTCAGCTCGGCATTTTAACTCTCACAAAGAGAAGTTTCTTTCTGTCATTTTACCAATCCAAATGGTCCTTATAGGATCTTCCTAAAGAATATGAGCGGATTCATTCAAGACAGTAATGTGAGTTTGAATACATTAAAGACGGAATGGCAGGACTTACGGGAGTCAGTCACTAATCGTATGCCTTTTCCAAAAACGATCTTGTTAAATCCAGCTTCCACACAACATAAAAACTGATGATAAAAACCCTCAGACTTAGATGTAAGAGGACATTGAAAACAGTGTTTACCTACTAGAACAGAGCTATCATGGTGGGGTTGATGCCAGATTCGAGTTTAGTGGGTAATTTTTTTTTTATCTATTTTGTCAATAATTTCAAACGTAAATAAAAATTGTAGCTAAAACTTCAGAATGAACACACTAAAGAATTTTTACACAGTTATACTTATAGCTTTTGATTACCTGTTGCAAAAAAAATGTTTTCATTTGCTGTTCAGTACATTTAATGTTAAGTACATTTTCAGTTACTTTGCTAAGGTGGTTACAGTTGAACAAGATACTCTAAAGTGTTGACAATACAACAAGGGAATTAACTTACTTGTTTCAACTATCAGTCTTGTTCCTGTTCCAAACAAAACCTTTCCATATCCTGAAGTAGTCACACATTATAATAACAAATAACAAAAACCAAACTGAAACTAAACTGTCCTCATATGCACAGGATGTTTGTGTATAATTCTAGGTTTAAGTACAGTGACCAATCTATAAAATGATTTAAGATAGACTACTTGCAAGCTACTGACCATAGTTATAAATTCCGTTTATGCAAAATGCTCTAAAATGTAAACTGCTTAAAATACCACCAATTATTAACTTTCAGAATTTACAATTAACTGTATAGTTTTAGTGTCTAATGAGGGAATCTGAGACTTGCATGTATTAAACTGATTAGTGATAGACATTCCTCTAAAGAACTGCCTGAACAGCTTTGGTCCTGTTCTAAATATCACTCTCCATCTTCTTCCTCCTGGGCACATTTACTCCAGTTCACTGTATTCACTGTATTCACTATATTCACTGCATTATGGATAATTCATGAATAAAAGCTTCCTAAGTATTTTCAAACATTTTGTTGACTCTTATTTTGTTTTTCAAAATCTGTAATCGGTGTCATTTACAAGCAACAACTTGCAAATGTAATATGTGAACTTATTTCTTAGGTTTGGTTTATTACTGTTAAAAATTAGTTCAAGTGCTCAACCACTTTTTAAATTTTTGATGCAACAACATTTTACTAAGAAGGCTGGCAAACTTACGTGTCTCTACTGTGAGTTTTATTCCAGTTCCAAAGACAAGCTTAGATGCAGATCCAGTATTCACACACAGTGAAAACACACAACAAATACTCTGCATGTCCTTCCTATAGACTCTTTATAAGCAACCTTATCTTTAGGAATTTGTAAACATTCAAAACTGAAAAAATCTATACTGACCTATGAAAAAGTCTTTTATCCTGCATATACAATTACTCATTATTACTGACTTTAACATTGATTCATAGTAATGAATTATGATATATTTGCATTATTATAAAAATAGATGTTTAAGGTATTTGTGAATTAAAATATGATTATACTTATATGATATATGATTATTAAAATATGCTTACTAAAGACAGCATGTAAACAAGATACATCATAAGATGAATGTAAGAGTTTCATGCTTGATTTTTTAATTGGAACTTACTTGTGTTAACAATTACCTTCGTACCTGTACCTAATGTAATCTTCTCCGAATATGACACACAGTGCTATCACCCTGTTCAGTTACTAAATACCTCATTACTGAAGTGAGCATGAATGTTACAGTATTATTACACCATATTTGCAGTATTATTCTTGGTTTTCATATTGATATTTACATTGTTTAGTATTTGATGAATAAAAGCTTTAGCACAAGCTTTAGGAGGTGCATCATTTTATATACATCTGAAAGTGTTGTAGCACCATTTTAATCATGTTTGTTTGAGTTGCCTTGTTTGCTTTTTTGGTTGTTTTTTGTTTGTTTTTACTATTTTATTATTTTACTTATTTTGCTAATTAATGCATGAACTGATTCTGTTTTATTTTCCTATTCAGTTCATTTTTCTGGACTTCCTATTAATTTCATCCAGTCATACTTGTGTAAAAGATTAACTGCTTTAATAACAGAAGAAGACAAGCACACTACCTGCCAGCACAGTGAGTGTCGTCCCTTTCCCAAATATAACTTTAAATCCTCCAGTACCAGTCACACAGAGTTACACAGGCATACAAAAACATGCTGACTACTACTGAAAAAGCCATTAGGGAACCAGGAATGGCCCCAGGCAGTGGACTGTCCCAGGTTTCCCAGAAGGGCTCCTGGTCTGGCCCCCAAGAGCCAACCGACCCATGCTGCTTCAGGTGATCTGACCCAGTGATGTTTAGTCAATCCTTATCAAAATTTATATTTCAGCTAAATAAACTGTAATCATTTTCTCCAAAATTAGACTTTTACCAGATAGATCAAATCACGAGAAGTAATTAAATTAGATACACTGCCGCTTGGATCATTTTCATATGTAAGTTTGTATTATGGATAGTAAAATAATATTTGAATATTATTATTAAGGATTTTTAAGCTAAAAATACTTCTCATATCATACTTGCAATATATCTTACATCATATTCCGACCATTCAGTAGCTATGAAATACAAAGTAAATCAAACTTACTTGAATCGGTTATCAACTTTATGCCTTTGCCAAAGATGATTTTACGTGAACCAGTAGCAGTCACACAAGATGTAATAAAGTAACAAAAACCTTTTGAGATATTACTTTGTCAGATAAATTGGCCATATGCCCACTTATAGCACAAATAATATACCTATTCAATTCACATAAAATACAGTTTGACTTGTTATTTTTAATATCTGGCATTGAAATTTTGCTATATTTATCACACTGATAAAGTGCTACATAACCAGTGATAATCATCCATTACTACCACTGTAGTAGAAATTACTGCCCCAAATTGAACGACTGAATAAAACCCATCATAAAACAGATTACAGACCAACTGTAAAACATTTGAGCCTGTAAATTCAGACACCAATTTTATCCCAAATAATGAGAATGACTAAGTTTCCCCATAATTCATTAACAGATTCGGTCAATGATGTAAACATCAAAATAATTATCAGTAACTTACTGTAAAACTTACTTGTCTCAATGATCAACTTCATCAGCTTTCCAAAAATAATCTTTCCAGCATTCACACTATGTAAGAACATCTACCTAATACCTTCTAGCCCAAAACACATTGCTAATATCTTCTAGCACAAAACACACTTGAAATATCTTCAAGCACTAGTCGCTAATTGTTACACTATATCAAAGAGAACTCCTTAAATACCTGAAACGCTGACATATGATTTTGGAACAATGACAAACTAAGGGGTTTAGGGGTCACAACCCTCTGTCCAAGGTGACATTTCTGTAGTTATTTTAGATGAAGTTAAAACATGGTTTTGGATTATATCTGACCAGTTATGACAAATTTTAAAAAGCTAAGCAAGCTCTCTGTAGTTTCTACTTCATTATTTGTTTTGTTAAATGGCTTAGCAAGGTGGAAAGGTTAAAGTTCTATATAGTCTCCTGTTTCAAACATTTTTGGAACACTTACCTGGCTCAACAATTAATTTAGTTCCAGAGCCAAAATAAATCTTCCAGTTTCCGGTTGTAGTCACACACTGTACTAACAATAAGCAATAACTGTGAAATCACATGCAGCACTCTCGAATGCCATGTCTGTATATGGCATAAATGAGTACATTTTACTCATAAAATACTGAAAAGTAACATTATAAAAAAGGTACACCATGAAAAGAGGTAGCACCATTTAAGACATAATGAATCTGAAAGAGGAATCTACATTTTTAAATATGAAATGTCTAGCACCTACGTAACATCAATTAAAATATGGATAACTTAGTAAACAATAGATGTACTTTTACTTACTTGGACTGATAATGAGCTTTGTTCCTTTACCAAATATAAGTTTGTTTGTGCCAGTCACACAGTGGTAAGACCTTAACAAATTACTAAGTGAAGTCATCCAGTATCAAAGTGCTAATAAGGAATTATGCTGTATTATGGCAACTCAACCTGCACAACTGTATAGTTAATCCAGAAATTCACTAAGTACAGAAATTATTTTAAAAATTTGTGTTAAATATGAAATTCTTGAATTTGGAGGCATATCAGTACTTTGAAAAACGGCCAAATCTATTTATATATCTAAATGTAAAAAATGATCAATACTCTTACTTACTTGCATTGACAACAACCTTTATCTCTTTACCAAAGACAACCTTGTATGTGCTAGTCACACAGTGACACAGACTCTAGCAACTATCCTTCAAAGCATTTCAGGTCCACTACACTGTTAGTAAAAACTGTTCACTTTACCTGTATGATGACCTTAAGTGTTTCTACATATGAACTTTGGCCCATGAACACTATAAATTTCTTTACATGAGAATTTCATTACTTGTGATATGTAGAATTTTCATTTTGATCAAAATGTTAATATGGATGTTTGAACGTTTCAATAAATAAAAAAATGTGCTTTTTTGAAAATTGAAATTAAACACTACCTGACATTATAGTGAGTTTTGTTCCTTTTCCAAATAGCAATTTCCGTCCTGATTGAGTCACACACAGTTTGACAGACACACAAAAACATGTGCTGCTGCCACAGAACAACAAACCTCCCAGTTGTTCATTTTTAAGAATTTGTGTCAAAGATTTTTGGAACAGGTCTGGGAACAGGTCTAGGGCTGGGTTCAGTAGTCCTAACTGTTTTTATAATGTCCTTGGTTTGAAATCCAGTGATGTCACTCATTTGCAGTAGTTTGCATAAAAGAAAAAAACAGATCACATTAACAATTATTTCACAGAGAGGTGCTTACAATTTTACATTTGTTAGAACTGTTGTGTTTCAAATGAGTTATAAGGTTTATGACCAGTGTCAGATTTCACACTCAAATATCCACTTCCGAATTAATTTGAAATGATGTTTTTATCAATTGCACTACTTTATGTAAATTTTTGTAGATATCAAATAACTGGGCGGAATTGTTGTGGTGTACTTTACATTATCATTAAATTACTTTAATATATAAAATGAACCTTAAATATCATTAAGCAGAATTTCATGTCTGTAATTTCTATGTCACAGAATGGCAGTGGAACCTAAGAGGTACTATTTCTTTCCACAATAAATATCAATAAACATACATGTAAGCTAAGTAAAGACATGAACAACTTACTGGTCTCAGTTATCAACTTTACGCCTGTGCCAAAAAAAATCTTGTTCACTCCAACTCCAGTATTCACACATCATAACACTACACAATAAAAACATACTGCCATAGAAAAAAAACTATTCAAATATTTTTGTTGGGGTATTGTTTTTTCTGTCTTGTATACTATATAAGTTGAAAAGGAACCTACAGAATTTTTCCCCAGTCACTCTCACGCAATATTAATTTGTAATGTAATATTACATTAGTCTTAATATTTCAATGAGTATAGAATTTGTAGAACTGTTATAATTAGACTAGATTATTAATAGAACTACTAGTATTCACTAATACAAAAGAAATGCTCTTACTTGTTTCCACAGTCACTTTGATTCCAGAGCCAAAATATAGTTTGTAGTTTCCAGTATTCACACACTGTATTATCCCTGAACAATAACTCTCTCCTATTACTGAATACTGTCAAACACATTTAACTGACATAAATTCAGTTGGACCCAAATTTGGCATTTTTACATATGCAAATGAAATACATATATAATGAAATACAAGTACAGCTTTTCATGTTTTACTATGGATGTGTATATGTGAAAATGGAGAAGTGCTGTTATGAAAATGAAGAGTAGCTATGAAACACTACCTGATGTTACTGTGAGCTCTGTTATTCCACCAAAGATCAATTTCTGTGCCACAGTGCCAATCAAACAGTTTTACAGTTACATAGAATCATGTAATGAAGCAAACACTTCCACTGTGTAAAGTTTCAACAGAAAATATGTGAAACTTATTACTAAACACAGTTAATTAATATGTTTTACATATTATTACTAAACACAGTTTAAAGATCATTTGTATTAATGACAGGTCTTGCAGCTGACAGTGTAATTCCATACAATGCAAACAACAGAAAACTCTGCCCCTCTACTGAATATCTGGGAAACGTTTGCAGATGAGTAAACGCAATTCATTTGGCAGCATTATATGCCACAACAAAATATCCATCAACTTCTGATCTAACATTCTGTACGTCAAAAATGGTATATATGCGGTAAAGTTTAATTATCAAAGGCAATTGTATTTTTACAACAATAACAGAAAGCTAAAAACTAATCTAAAACTAATCAACAGATAATATGATTAACTTACTCGAATCAACTGTCAGTGTTGTGCCTTTGCCAAAGATGATTTTGTTCAATCCACCACCAGCATTCACACATTATAAAACCATGCAACAAAAACTTTAGTTTTGTTTGGTTTAGTCTATTTTTTAAATATTTACTGCTTGCCCCTGATAATGCCTGCTGGTAGTTTGAGACACTACACTATTGACACATCAATTTAAAAATCTTTAAGTCAATTCATTAAATATTCTTTTTATACTTGTTTACCTTTGTTGTAAAAACAACATTTGGAATTAAAGTAATACTAATCTACACGTCTATTTTGCCTATTGGATTTATATCCTACCCATGTAAATGTTCTATGAAGTGTATCTACAAATGTTAGAGTTCAAACTCAAAATGAACTTTAGGAGGTAACCATTTTACAGTATGTCTCTTGTATTAACATCATCACTCTTTTTACAAAAATAAAATGTAGGTAAACACTACCTGACACGACTGTGAGCTTTGTTCCTTTCCCGAATATTACTTTCTGTGTATTAGTCACACACAGTTACAAGACCACACAAAAATATGGGCTCTACCAGTACTGCAGTAGACCATGAACTAACATGATTTGTTAGCAATTGTATCTAATGTCTACCATTTTAAATATTATTAAACATTTATATCCAGTGGTGTCCTGTTTTTTTATCCTGTTGTCTTATTTAAAAAAGGCTGAAATATTCTTTGGTTCCTAGGTTTTGGTGCTTTATATAAATTATCTTTCTTAATGTTTAAAAAAGTTTTTCCGATTCATACATTCTCTTTAAGGACATAGCTCTGCAAATTGCATTTTTCAAGTGCAATTCATTGTGGTATATCTTTATGTAATGAACTGTAAATGTACCTTATATCTTAATAATGAACTTACTTGTTTCAATGATCAACTTTGTGCCAGTGCCAAAGATTACTCTGTAACTTCCACCTCCAGTAGTCACACAGCACAAAACCACCTAATAAAAACCTTCCAGCCAAAGAGCCTAGGAATACAATACTGTGCTAATAGTGTTTATTGATATAGCATCACAGATAAAATCTGTTAACATGAATTATGTTTTGTTAAACTGCTGTTATGCTGTATTATGCTATATATATATATATATATATATATATATATATATATATCACCCAACCTCCAGAAATGTATTTAA
>JAOXYF010000016.1:10954520-10979622 GCA_028565775.1 Sternarchorhynchus goeldii
TATATGCCATGTTAATGCATGTACATGAGCAGGAGCAAGTTCACATCCTAAAATGGTCCCAGGTGCAAGGCATTACATATACAAGTCAGCCATTTTGATAATCATCATCTGTGATAAAAGTGATGGACCATGTATTTTGAACTTGTGCGTCAGGAGTTCTCCAAGTGTGACAAAGGTCCAAAATACAGAAATCTGATCATAAAAAGGGGAGGTTGACAAAGCATTTTAGATACCCAGAACACCCCTTGGGGAAAAGTGCAGTCCCCTGTACAGAAATGGTAACTACACTCTATCCCTGTGAGTCCAGCACTTAAAAACGCATCACTGAGACAAACTGTAGATGTTCTTCACGCAAGGAATATGGAAGGAATGCACTTCCTAGTTACTTAAGTCAGCACCACCAATCTCTAAATCGTTTATCTACAGGATCTTTCGAAGAGAACAGTTAGGAGTCTGATCACATAGACATGATGAAACTACAGATACAGATATGTTTGGGGATAAGGAACCCCAATGTAATACATTTACAATATGAATTAACAAAATGTGTCTTATGACAGAATTTTCCAACATATTAAACTAAATGTACATGTATCAAACAGATATTTTGTGCTGATATTGTTTTAGGTACATTGGTTATTTGATACAACTGATTTAAAATTAGTTTTTTACATTTACTTAGAAGGTAACCAATCCTAACAACCAACATAACACACAGTTCTGTGCATTCAGAACGTCTCTGTCAATACCTGCATAAAACACAGCCTGACCGCAGCTATATACTCAATTAAACATTCATGTGTTCTGCATCTTTAATGTGTTCAGCATTTGTTTTTCTCACAGATTTTACACAAACTGAATCGGGGGGGGGGCTTACCACACTTCGGAAACTTTTCCTTTATCGGTTATATTTCCTTCACTCAATAGCTAGTCTAGTTTTATATATTTATGCATAGTTAAATAGTAAATATACATAGTTATACATTATGTAGAGATGCATCTAGAGAACTATGATTTCAGTGCTTCTGAATTTCTAAAATGGAATGAATGTTTAATGAATGTTATGGTTTAAACATCTACTTTTTATAATTTAAATTGGTTCCTCCTCCAGAAGTACCTTGTTTGCACAGCTAATGATTTTGCTTAATTTGTTTATAATATATATATATATATAATTTTTGTGTGTATGTGTGTTTTGTATCTGATACAGAATTTTTTCAGTTGAATTTCGACCGGTTTCTTGCTAACGTTTCTGACAGAAAAAAATTCTTAATAGAGTTTGTGCCAGTCATCTTTCCTATAACCCTATATCTGAGTCCTCAGACAGGTTTTTAAAAGATGATATATTGCTAACATTTCAAAAAGTGTGAAATCTTTTAATACATACTTCAACAGTTCAAGGTATAGAGAATAGCACTCCCCCCACCACCTTAGTTAATAGTAAATATGACAAAAGTATTGCATACAGTAGTGCATACATTTTTCCATGCAGCTATAGTAGTATATGTATGTATATGCAAAAGTACATTTCTAAAAGTGTATATATCAGGTAGCAAAAAGTGATCAATACCCAAGTAAGACACAGAAGACATTTTCTTGCGACATCCAATAACTAATTTCATCTCTTAAGCTACAGAATTAAATGACTATACTAAATTTGAATCACAAAACTTTATATAGTATTAATGAACCAATATACTTTTTACTATAAATGTATAATTTGGATGGAACACATATTATTATTGGTATTGTTACTATTATCCATAAATCCAGAGGAACTCTGTTTAGATTCTGTCTTAACGGAACATTAGTACCGATTGATACTACTAATTTTGTCACTGTTAGCCAGGCAAAAAGACATAACTTAATGCTTGCTCAGAAAACTGGAATACGTCTATTTATGCTACAAGCTTTCTTAATAGTCAGCAACTAACAGACAACAATACAAAATTGGCAAGCCAAATCATGCTTCTTTTTTTTTAAAAATCACCTCAGTACTTCTTTGGAATTTTTGTATGTTTGTTTGTTTGCTGTGAAGTAAAACAAAATCAGCAAAATCTTTCTAACACTGAATTAGAAAATACCTGCAATTAAAAAAGAGACCATCTAAACATAATCACATATAATTTTCTACCGAAGCACTGAGCTCTTCAGTGATCACATCGTAGCAAGATTAAATAAAGCGTCTAATGAAATGTATTTTCTCAAAGTTTAATATTCTTTCATTCTGCTTTCAAGAAATAGATTAGAAAAGCTACTTACTTGGTTTAACATGAAGAGATATTGGCTTTCCAAAAATCAAGGGATCAGTTGCAGCACTGCCATAGTAACCCTTCCAAATACTCTCTCACTCAATATTATCTCAGAAATAAGGACTATCAAAACACAAAGGCTAATACCAAATCTTTCCTTTGTTGGTAGTCAAAATGATTACCGAATAAAGTACATGTACAGTGGTGAAATTTGTTTTAAATTATAATGAGATACTTTTACTTACTTGGTGTGACTGTGAGTTTGATGGGTTTTCCAAAGATTAGTTCAGCTAACACATCGTTCAAGCCTTTAATAATATCTCTTGGTAATAACTACAGTCTTCATGTCTATAGCAAGACTCTAGTAACTAATCTTAATACTTTTTAACTGATACCCAGTAAAATAATCCAAGTTTGCAGTAATTTCTGAAGCTCTTCAGTTGTTCTTCTTACATAGATTCCATATGCCAGCACAACATTTGACTTCAGTAAAAGGCAAAAAAATCCAACAAAAATATAAAAATTAGTCCAATATTCATGTAGCTGTGATTGTCCAGCAGGTCTGTCAAACATTTTTGTATGTCTCTTATTTTATTTCCACTCCAAATAATGAACACAGTGCTTAGGTTTTTTGTACAGGACTGAATGGAACATCAGCCACTGTGGTACTCGAATCCACCGTGAAAGACACCAATACAAAAACCCTCGCATGGCTTGGCTAAGCTGTGTGCCTAAAAACTCAGCATCTATCCTCAGCTGAAAGCTTTATTGGCTGTTCTTGCCATAGCATTAACAAACACTGAAACAACAAACGTACAAACTATCCATATTTTGTATTAAATTGTAAGGTAATTACAGAGTAAACCTTTACATTCACACTTACATTCATCTTTGAAGACCCTCTGGTTTGTGTGGTTCTGTAATTAATTGAGAAAAAGTGGAGTTAAATGCCAAAAAACACTCTAAAGCACTGTAATGTGTATTTAATTCTAGATGAATGAAGTGTTAGAACAGAGTCTTGCACAGTATCTCAGTATCTTTTAAAGCTCATGGTGGCAGGTTTTTGTAAGAGGATGGTGCAGAACCACATCACTGTGGAGTACCCCAACCCCACAGTGAATCAGAACTAAACAATAACCCTGTGACTCTCTCTACTTACACGCTCATGAAGAATACAGAGGAGAACTTGGTTATGCAACACTTTTAATGCACTTTTTATGCAATTTCTTTTAATGCACCTATAATGTTAGGTATTAGAACAAGTTTCTTAGGGCAAGAAATATACAGAAATATACATCGAGAAATATACACTAATGTATACACTGTTTGAGAGCTTTTCTATCTTCAATAATATATATATTTTAGATACAACATACATATATATATCACTGACAACTCCTTTAATGGATATTACAATGACGACAATTAAAAGTAGGCTAAGAGGATCTAGTAAATTAGGAATTTTTCAAATATGTAGCAGAGAGTGTTTTATGTGTTTGCTGAAATGTTACTTTTTGGTAAAAGAGCAGGTTTAGTTTGTGCACAAAATGCTTACTGGAAACTACATACATTTACATTTTTATATGATATCCAGTAGTGCTGATAAACTCTAGTAGTGTTGTAGTAGTTAAATCTTAACCTGCTTCTTTAATATTTCTCAAAATTCTAGAGCTCTCAAGTCAATAGGAAGGAAATTCCATAGTCTAAGGCTAAAATAACAGGATCCCTCCCCTGTCTTTAATCAGGTCACGGGTATGACCATGTCACTATTCCCATGACGACATGTCCATTTTTGTTAAGTTCAGTTTCCAGAATGGTCTTGTGTTCTATGTATCCCTGCCCAATCTTGTGTTCATATGAATGCCATTGCCTCTTAATTTACTAAAGCAAGACCCTTAGATGCATCATTTCCAAGTGTAACATAATATTCATGACCATTGAGGCAGGACTGATATCCATTTAGAACGAAGTCTGAGAGACTAAGTCAGCTTTGTAGTTGATGAAGTAGTAACTGGTGAACTGTGTCAACAGCTATGTTAATATGTAAAAGAATCAGTATCAGTTGGTTACCTGCACCCTGATTCACTGTAAGAAGTGTCAACAGTTATGTTAATATATTAAAGAACTAGTATCAGTTGGTTACCTGCACCTTGATTCACTGTAAGAAGTGATTTCTCTCTTCCACAGAATAGTATATCTCATGTAAAGAGTTGTGATAACACTAAATGAACAAAAACCATGTTTTCAGTGAGTTTACCTAGGAAAGAAATATTTGAAAGTTTTCTAGTTTTTGAGAATAGAGGGGTTTGGTGTCAGCAGTGACTCAATAACAGCTGTTGATAATGTTTAACAGTGTTGTATCTATTCATAAAATTATATTCCAGGCGTCTGCAATCAGGAATTCTGAAATCGGGCTTCTCACTGTTTGGTCCTGATGAGAGATGGCTTTAATGTTGCTTACGGCACACACTGATCACTGCCAGTCCATATGATGTTATGGACAGGTCTACCAGTGACTTTCACCAAGGTTTGTCTGATTTAACCTCCATGTGCCCTGCCAGAACACAGATTACTGGTACTGGGAAGGCTAAAACGTGACGATACTGAAAAACAGAGGGAGTAAATTTACCATTTGCATCCACCATAAAGTGGGAAAAAAAAGTCTCAGGTGTTGAGAGAGCCGAGCTAAGTTTGTGTAGAGGCTTCATGCTAGATTTGATCACTGTGACCCCGTAAGTACACAGTAAAAAGTGCCAGTGCAAAAACCGTTCAAAGAGTTTATGTGAAGAGGAAAGACGATAAGCCAGCCAGTACATGTGGTGAAGAGATCAAACTGTTCTGGTTTCCTCTCAGGAAGTAGCAGAGTCCCCCCCCCCCCATCACCCGTTTAAAAGTGTGTGTACACAGTTTAAGGAAGCACAAAGCAATTTACAATTTCTGTTCTGGAACTTCATTAATGTTTAGTCTTAAATTGAGAAGAGTAAGACATTCTTCCAAATGTTCTATGTATGTAAAGTGTATGTAAATTCTTTCAAGTGTTTCAGACTCAGGGGAGTTTGTTTCAGTGCTTATTTCACTAACCCAATGGTCACCTACTTCGCCACTGAATTTATACCATCCCACCACACCAAATCATAACATCTAATCACATTACCTAATGTCTTAAAACATGGAGCATTGAACATTTTACCAAACAGCATGTTACATACAATGTTACATACTTTATCAAAGTTATCACTGACCCCCTTTAATGCTGCTGTAATCACGTGAACAAAGAACCTCAAAATAAAATAAATGATGTCTAAGCTGCCTTAAATTTGCCTGTCATGTTACTGATGGAAGACTTAAGTTCCCAATGGTTAAATGTAAAAGATGGAAAAAAGGCTATTAGATAATTAAATATGTGAGATGTACTTTATCATAATTAAAATGTGTTTGTTCTTTTTATTTTGACATACTTTCTTGCAAAGCAAATTTCCCCCTTGGGGCCAATAAAGGGCTGAACTGAACCATGGTGGAACCATGGTGGCATGATGGTGGCATCAACTGCAGACTTCAGGTTTTCCTGAAGCCTCCTCTTCAGGCCTCCCTCTGCCCTACTACCTGCTCCAGCACGATACCGAGGCGTTCCCAGGTCAGTCAAGAGTAGAGCAGCAGCTCTACTCCAAGACTCTCCTGGATTGCTAAACTCCTCATCCCATCTCTAAAGGAGAGTCTGGCCACCCTGCGGAGAAAGCTCATTTCGGCCACTTGTATCCACGATCTCTCAGAGGAAATGTAGTTATAGACACATTCCGTTCCACAGAAAAGAACGTTCTGGGTCAGTCTCACACAGTTCGAGAGGGTATGCAGGCCTGGGCCTGCTTCAGTGGGGATTACACATACTTTGACTTGAGTTGTTGTAGGGGATCTGTGCTCCATCAGTCAATAATCTCAGTTCAGGTCCAGAATCAGTCTGAGAAGAGGACAGTGTGGGGTGACCCTAGCAAATTAAACCAGTATACATCTATGAAGAAAGTAAGCATTAAGTATAAGGAATCATACAACTTAAGAGGACATGGTTTACTTTATTAAAGGCATGACTGATTTCAGCATTTCTGAATGTCCATAGAGACACAAAAACACAATAAACCAAGCCCATTACAGAAGGAGACATCTTCGTCCAACCTAACCCTCTTGTAAAATCCTCTGAAAGACTTCACCGGATATCTCCTTCTCCCTAAATACACAAGGCAATTCGAAAGCTGTATTTTTTCATGCACAATTTCCAAACGGATTCTCATACAGGGGGCATGGTCACATTCGCTCAGGGTGGGCCTCCCTGTGCTAGAAAAAGCTGTCAGTTTCTTTAACTTTTTACTGGAATGTTATTACTGCCCAAAGGCGCAGAGGTTGTTCTCAGTAACTTGTAAAACACGTCACTAGAGTGAGAGACACATCTACAGTCAAAAAGGGGGTCGGAAGATATGATTTCCCACATTTAAAATGCAGTGATTCACAGGGCTTCTAAAGGAGAACATTCAGACATGATTACATGGCATCTCTCAACCCATTCAAATGTAACAATGATAGAGCTCCACCACAACCAAACCAGAATGCTGTTTTTGAAACCCAGGAGTACAAGTACTGAAAATAACAGCCAAAAAATTAAAAAAATGATTATAGCGCACAACTCCCCCTACTGGGCTTGGTTCTGTTGATACTTTATTACCTAATTTTCCCTTAAAGTTCAGCTTATTTTATTATGCCTCTTTTTTTTTAATCTTTTTTTTTTTTTTAAATACACTTTTAAATGCAACAAGGAGCACAGTCACACAGCAAATAGACATTTACAGTCGTCTTCAATAAAACGTTCTCTACACGAAAATAAAAATATGCTCTTCCCTCTTCTCAGAACCTGCCACTCAAACCTTCCATCCAAAGATACGTCTTCATCATTGGCCATGAAAAAACGTTCAGTGAACGTGTTCAACAACAACCAAGTTTCTCCAACACTGACCTCTGGCCTACAACCGGCCCTAATAAACAGAGGCACAACGCAACACTCACCAGAAACCCGTGCTCCTCACATTTCCCATAGCTGCATATCTCAGATTTTAAAAATCTCAGCAGATTTTACAGGGGGGGGGGCAGTGGGAGGGGGAGTAGGACAAAAAAAAAAACAAAAAAAACAAAAACAAAACAAAAACAAACAAACAAAAACAAAAACACCCTCATGCCAGGCAGCAGAGTCTGAGCAGACATGTGAAGCTCAGGAAGGTGTCGAGAGCGTTGTGAGGACAGCCCAGAAGGACATGCTTACGCCTACACATCTAGGGTTTTTGTCCAGAACCAGCGTTAACCTATGAGAGCCAACAGCAGCAGACGCCTACATCAAAGTGCACTGATGACCAGGCAGGTGAATATCCAGACAAACGTCACCGGGCGAAAATGCAGCAGTACCTACATCTAAGAACAGCGCAAAAAGCTTTTCTACTGTTTGACAGTGATAGCTGAAAAAACAACAGGTCACTCTTTAAGGTATAAGAGTACAGTAAAGTATCTAGGGAGGCTTTAACTAGGTTTCCTCGCATCCGAGGAGAGACGGTGGCTACAGGAGTGTCCTCGCCGTGGGAGAACGGTGAGGTGACCATGCCTCCACACTGCTGACCCAGCAGCCCCAGTGCTGGACCCGCCTTGCCCGCGGTCATCTCAGAGACGGCGCCAGCCATGGTGGTTCTTTTCAAAAGAAAAGAAAGAAAAAAGAAAAAAAAAAAGAGACAAAAAACACTGACCAGGCACAAAGAAAGCTAGCAAAGCCATTTAAAAAACTACCAAGAGGCAGAACCAATATGAATAGAACCAGAATGCAAGTAAGTGTTGGGCAAGGAAGGGAGACTTGAAGGGCTGGGAGGAATACAATATATAAAGTTCTCCCACTTTAGCAGTAAACTATTGAACATATTAATCCAATAATATCTCAGAAAGCTAAAACTGCTACATAACAAGTCACAAAATACAGTATTGTTAAATGCAATCTCTATTGCAGCTAATGATACTACACCCTATCACCTATAGTCTAAGGCCTACCTCCAATTAATTCTTGTTAAGCTATAATTTCATGGTGTGATTTATAGCGGTTCTGTCTTCTAGAAGAGGTGTAGCTTTTTCCACCCCAGCCATACCAAAACGAAAACACTTCAAATAAATTTGTAGACCAGGTATCACAGAAACTATAATCCATGACCGTCAAACTACATCCTATGATCCCTGTGCAGTGTGAACAGAGGTATCCTCGTTACACCAACTGCGGTAAATACAGATCCCTCACTATCTGTGATTCACCACCCACCCCACCCCAGTACATGAAGCCCTCCTTCAAGAAAATACATCCAGACTTCAAAAAACACCAGTCCTTCTGTTTGCCCACTACAACCTCTCCACAATCCTTCTCTTCTTCACACACAGACGACAACGCACAGCCACGCGTCCTCGTCCTGTCCCTCGTGCTGCACGTGGGTCACACGGAGGTGAGAAAAGCGTGACGTTCTGATAGGGTCCAGTCCAGAGTCGAGAGTCACCCAGCCCAGGACAAAGTGCGTCTGGGAAAGCAGGGGAAGGAGGATGAGAGAGGAGGCCTCCTCAGAGTCGCCCAGCAGCACGGCGGTTCGCTGCCTCTCACGCCCCCTGCTGGCCACACGGCGCAGAGAGAGAGACAGAGCGAGAGAGAGAGAAACAGAGAGAGGGAGAGGGAGACAGAGGAGCAGAGAGGACCGCGCCTCCCTCGTCGGTTAGGCGAGCGGCCATTTCGGAGCTTGCCCGTCCAGGTCGGACTTTGTCTCCAGCCTCCACACACAGGTAATGCCGGAAAAAGAAAACTTTTTTTTTTCCGATTGGAGCTGGTGGTGGTGCACCTCCTCCTCCTGTTGGGCGTGGTTTCCAGACAGCGCGAGGCGCAGGGGCGGGCGCTCAGTGCGGTGGGTTCATGGCTCTGTGCCCGCGCTGCTGTTTCTGCTTCTGCTGCATGAGGAGCTGCTCCAGGGCAGATGGCCCGGGCTGCATCATCGAGCTTGACCAGATCGACTGAGAGAGATTTACACACGGACACACAAAGTAAGTCATTGCTTACTGGGGAAACAATCCAAAACCAATACCCTCGGATGTCCAGAGTTTTTGCTGCTGTGATTAACCTCAATAATACATCATTCGTACTAATAAAAAAAGGTTTTATTAAAGATAAAGCAGCAGTACCTTGAAGCTGTCGAGGAGAACGTTGGAGGCGTCCTCCATAGGTATGTCCTGGACTGTCCAGCTGCTGGGGGTGGGGCCTTGGCTCCAGCTGCTGGTCTCGGGAGCAGAGGAGGCGGGGCCAGCCGGCAGGTAGTCTAACCCAAAGCCACTCACACCTGGAGGAGACGAACGTCTTCTGATTTCAAGCCTGGAATAGCTAGAAAGGAATGGGTGTGGCTGTGTGGCAGGGGTTTTACCAGTCTTATCGGGCTTCCAGCGATCGGCAGCTCGTCGCTCCCTGCTGTCGGGCGTGCCAATAGGGCCGAAATTGGAGAAGGGCAGAGGTCCGTGGCTGTGGGTGGGCGGAGATGATGGCAGACTGCTCGGATTGGATGAGTGAGGTGATTGGCTGGCTGGGGTTGAATGGTCTGGGGGTGGGGGATAACAGTTTATTATCATAAAAAAACCCTTGCACACACTTGATGTCAAGAGCTCTCGATAATGGGTGATGGTGGGGTGTCCTCACTGCCTACCCGAGGTGGCTGGGAGCGAAGGAGACCACGGGGTCCCTTCAAACAGGGAGTAAAGCGAAGGCTCCTGGTGCATCATGGGAACATCAGGCTTGGCTGCGGGCGCCAGGTTTTTGCCGTAGGCCTCGCTGAAGATGCTGTTGTTCTGGTAGGAGTTCTCCTGCAAAGCCACGTCAGTCACTCACAACGGCGGATACAGACAATGAGAAAACTGCTGCATAAATGCAGCTGAATGTGTTAAAATTCTAATTTTTACATTTTTAAAGAGCTATATGCATGTACAGCTCCTCTATGTAAAAGTTAAACTACAAACTACGTGTTAAAGCTGCTACTAAGAAACAACACTGCTAGATACTGGTGGTAATCACACACTCACTGATGTAATAATGATCACCGTTTTTGGACGAACCTGGAGTATATTAAAACCCCTACCATTTTCCATCATTAGTGCTGTGAAAACTAGCAACCAACACATAACTTGACTGAAGGGCTTGTAAAAACAGAACTGCTACAGCACGAAGTCATGTTTCAGAAGGGTATTTCCTTAAACAATGCTGCCACCTGGTGGCAGGGTTGTGGCGATGTGCACACACCTGTACGGGAAAGACGGAGCGATGGTGCAGAGAGGGCTGGCCCAGTACCTCACTGTCCAGCCTAGACTGGTTTGATAACTGCAAAACAGGAAATCACCCAGGCTATGAGGCACTGATTTAACTTCACATTACCTCAGTTTGAGTCAGTTATTTACCAAATAGGGATATAAACATCAAAATACAATTTCTTTGTTTACTTGTACGTATGGTTTCACTTTCAAGCTCAGAATGATGAGTGTTAAAGTGAATATTAACCCGTAGGCCTCTGTAGTCTACCACACCCTCACCAGCCTTTACCCCTCAGGCTGCCCCCGATTTTGCCCTCCCATTTATCTGCAGTATGACATCCAGTACAAATCATTTCGTTGAAGCAGGTGAGTGTGAAAGACCGTGAAGCCCCAGAGGAAGACAAGAAGCTTAGCCGAACCCTGCCTGATGTGATAAGAGGGAAAAAACTACATACAAACAGGTTCCTTCCAGAAGCAGAGTTAAGAGGGCCAGCCAAGGCCTGGTAGAAATCATGAGGCCTAGTAAAGACCAGCTCCTCCTCCTCCTCAAAGTCTGCCAGAGTTTTTAACAGGTCTGGAGGAAGAAGAGGAGAGCTCTTGTTGTCCTAGTGGGAAACGAAGCACAAAAGGAAGGAAGGAGAGGGAAGACAGGGAGAGAAACGAAAGAGAAAAAAAAACAGACCTTTAAGAAAAGAGACAGCCTAAGGAAACCAAGAGAGAAATAGTGCAGCTGAAGTTCCACCAAACCACTACCTCCGCTAATCACAAAACAGCCTGATGGAAGGAGACCTCGTTTGCTTCGCTGCTGTGAGTGAGACTGAATGAACAGTAACTGAGCTGCAGCAGCAGTGGCTTCCATCGGCCTCGCAGAGAATAGATCAGAAAGGACAGAAGGAAAAGGTGGGAGGCATGCATGTCCCCTGCTGCCCCCTGTTGGCCTGTGCTGGCCTAGCGCACCTCATCTGATACCACAGCTTCCTCAGGGCCAGTCGCACACATGCAGTTTACTCTCAAACCACACAGTGGGTCTGACCACTCTGCCTCAGCGCAATGCATCTAAAGGGTCCCTAAACACTAATTACAGACGATAAATGCCAAATTACAGTCAACAAAACTCTACTAAAAGATTTCAGGTGTGTGTTAAAGAGTAGGAAGGCAGTATAGCATACAGACCTCGTAGGGCGGGCCTCTGGGCGTGGTCTCCTGGTCGTGGCAGAACACGGCAGGCTGGTGTTTCCCGATCCTCTCCCCCATGCCTGCCCTACCCTCGCCCATACGGTATGGTGTCTCCCAGTAGAAATCCTGCATTTTGACCTCTGGGAAATTGAGTTTCTTGTCCATGGTGGCCTGGGGAGTCTGCATGGGCACAGCTGTAGGCATTGAGTGGTCAAAGAGCTTCATGTGGTCGGGGCCAGACATGAAGAAGGGCTGCTTGACTGGCATGGACATCTTGGGCATCGAGGGCGGAGCCTGGTGCTGGCTCCAGAGCTGCCCGGTCGGCTCCAACACTGGCATGTAGGTCTGAGGCAAAAACATGGCCATAAAGACAGTGAGACAACAGTAGAGAACACAGGCCAAATCACCAGTCCTCACTGCTACTACCATGTGGAAACGTGTCAGCGCAGAGGCAGACAAACCTGCTGGAGCCCGGGGAGGTGCGGGGGGCTCTTGCCCAGCTGAGAGCTCTGTTTGGTGGGAGACTGCTGCAGGTTTTGCTTGGAGGGCTGCGTGGGTGGCGGCGGCTGGGTCTGCTGGGGTGGGGCTTGGGGAGGGGTCGGGGGCGGGCCTTGGGTGAGGGCTCCTGGCCCAGAGGGCCTCTGCTGGCTGTAGGGGATGTGTGAGGGCTTCCCCGATTGCACCTGGCTGGCAGACTGAGGGTGGGAGGCTGGCTGGAGGAAGGGGGTGGTGACAGACACGCCTGCAGGGAAGGTGAAGCCGGGGTTCATGGAGAAAGCTACGGGAGGCGGGATCACGTATGCTGGCGGGGGGAACCCTGTGGAAGATAAAGCAGAGATGTTCTACACAGTGTGCTTCAAAAGGTAAGACGCACTGAAAGCTTTATGGATACACGTAATTTTATACACCAATTTCTGATTAAGGAAGTTTTACAAGACTAATTTACACTAATTGATGTTGGACAGGTGTATGGACAGGTGTGTCTACCTGGTCTGCTGGGGAGGGGAGGGAATGCCCCTGGGTGATGTATAGGGATGAACTGTGATGAACAGGTCGTCTGAGTCTGTGTGACGGGCGTTTTCCTCGCTTCTGACACCGGAGTCTTCCTCATTTCAGGCTGAGTCTTCACCTTCCCAGAAACAAAAACGGAGCACGGCAAGGTGATCAACCCTGATCCGGTCAAAGTTCAACTCCTAAAGTTGCAAAGCGCGCCCGACGACGTGTGAGCCGAGCGAGAGCGCCCTCACCTGCTTGCCAGCCTCGGCTGCCTTCTCGTGGCTGTTCTTTTTCGCCTCGCTCTTCCTCTTGCCCTCCTTTTTCGTCTCGCTCTTCCCAGGTGCCCCCGTGCCTTTGCCGAAGCCGGCGCGCTCCTTCCCGCCGTCCCGCTGCAGCTGGCCGCGCTCGCGTCCCTGTTCGCGGGGCTTGATGTTCTCTTTGAAGGTGACCACGGGCCTCTCGCCCGCGTCCATACCACTGTTCTGGCTTTTCCCTACCGACAGCACGGACTTGAGTCCAAGCGAGCCTTCGTAGGATGTCTGCTCCCCGTTGGACGACTCCTGCAACACGGCGGGATCCTTCTCCTGCGGCTCCTCCACCACCAGCTCAGGGATGTCAGTGATGAAGAGGAGTAGGCCGTCACTGAAGCGGCACTGGATGAGGCTGTGGGACAGGGAGGCGGGACAGAGACGTAAACACCATGTAATAATGGATAAGTGAGAATGCCTGGCCGAGAGCGTCAATCTGATACAAACATTCCAGGCAGAACAGGTCTGATCTTAAATCCAAACTATGGTAGAACATTTAACATTTTTCCTGGTTGCTTCATGCACACAAAAGCAAAGTAAATCCAAAATTTGAAAGTGAAGTGAATACAAGGAGGTTTCTTGTCTCACCCTGGCTGATTGTCTGCCACCCACTTGCCCAGGTTGACCAGCCTCTGGTGGCGGGCATGAACCGTGAGGCTTTCCTTGCCAACCGCGATGCCCTGGTGACCTTGGGAGAAGTCCAGCAACCTGCATCATCAAGCAGGATGTCAGAGAACAATTTGCTCACTCCCACCTCCACCTCATTCCCACCCCCAGCCGTTGACTCCAGTCCAGCAATGCTTTGTGATTAGTGCAACTATGCCAAGTTGATATGGAAAGCTACCTTAAGGCTGGCCGAAGAGCCAGAAAGCCCTGGAGCTCAAACTCTTCTGGGAGTGGAGTCGCTAGAACAGAAGCAAACAGTTTAAAAAAATAAGTACTGTATATAGCAAAGGAGTAGCCACTGAGGACATCTTGGGGCTACTCAGATGTTACCTGATGGATTGGACATGTCCTCCTCCTTGGGTTGGAAGCTGTTGAGAACTGACACCAGCCACGGCCAAATACTGTGGAGAGACACCAACTTGTCAAGCCTTCAACATGTCAGGGACCATCACGGCATTCAAACAGAACCCATCTAGAACACATCACCCAGCGTGCTGAGTGCAGTGATTGAGTACTCTGGCTGAGACTGAGAGGAAGGAGGTCGTACTACTGTCTCTGGTCAACGGCGCTCTCAGTGAAGACCCCAGGCCGCAGCTTCAGCCAATCCAGGGACACTTTGATGGCAGGGAGGGGGCACTCCCCCCAGGTCTCCTCTTGGTTCTTATTCAGTAAGGCTCGGCTGCACATCCCACCCAGGAAGGACACTGCGTGCGCGCGCACACACACGCACACACACAAAATGCACCTTACAGCACCAATATGCTCGAGAAGTCTTTTCATAGTGCTTTCACCAAAGCCAAACATGGATGCTAACAATGCAGTGCTAGCCAGTGATCCTAGCTTTCAACATGCTAATGCTACAAATGCTAGTTGAGTTAGCATTAGCCAGTAACAGACGGTCAAATCCGGTGCTGGAATCATGTTGTAATGCTGAATCCTGTTTGTTGTAATTAAATCAGCAAGCTCACTCATCAACAGCTGCTGTGCGAGTTTAGGCCTTTTCAGACAAACTCGATTTTTTTTTTTCACAGAGGGAATCTGTGATCATTAAGAAATTATGCTACATGAACATAAGTCAAACTGTCCTGCCAAAACACTAATCTGTCCAAAAGGGTAGTGTGTCTGTCAGATGAAAGACCACGAAAATGTTTCTGATAAATTTGGCCAATTTTGACATCAATGCAAATGGTATCATTGCAACTCAATTATAAAATGACTAAAGATCTGGTTAGATATGCTTGCTTGCATGACTTCAACTTAAAGAGCTCATCACATTTGACTGTCCACATAAGCAAAGAAGGATTTAACACTGCAGTCCGAGTGCATCCACTGTAGCTTTAACTACTTACATTTTCATGTAAGCTCCTGTTTGGAGAACTACAAGACAAACTCCAGTTCTGGGACCTCAAACTGTAAATGTTTTTAAGCTTGAACGCATACAGGCCTTGGCCTTTAAAGACTCCTGCGGTTTACATGCAGGTCTGGAAAGGCGTTTAAGGCAGAGCGCAACAGGGAAACCAGTGCAACATACTGAAGAGGCCCAGGATCTGTAGCCAGCTGATCTGCTCATCTGAGCTGAGGCTCTGGCTGTTGGGCTCACTGCCGAAATCCCGCAGGTGATGGAGCTCAAACAGGTTGATCACGGTGATGTGGACCAGCTGCTGAGAGCTGAAGGCTTTCTGCAGAATCAGCCTCTGAAGAACAAAGTCAATAAACAGACTGAGGAACGGTGGTCTTCTGTCAGCACACCAGACAAACACAGAGTCTGCGTTGTGGTCCAAGAGCCAGAAATTATTATTTTTTTTAAAGTCTACATGAAGAGAGTTTTCTACCATAAAAACACTGTCCTAGCAAAGTATGTACAGACTATTCTGTCACCGTTCTACAGATTGTGTCCCTGTTCTATTAAAAGCAGGACTTTGTTTAGAGAACGTCCTGGATAGTTTAGCAGCGTGGACGATGCATGTACGCAGGCTAGGCGGTGGTACCTGGAACTGCTCCTCCAGCTTCTCACGCAGGGCACTCAGCTTCTCGAGGCTTTTGCTGAGGTAAACATGACCGTGGAACTTGATGAAAGCCTTAATGAAATCGGACACGCTCCATTTCGTTTTGAGCTCATCACGGCTGCAGGTCAGAAGAGCCCCAAAGTCAGAGCAATGTTAAAAAAAAGAAAAACCTCACCACAGCACAAGACCAACGTTTGCAGCGTCATCAGCACAGCACACAACAAAAACATTTGCTGAAAAACATACTCCTTTCCTGTCTGCTTTGGACTTATAAGAAACAAATATAAATCAAATCAACTCAATTCGGTCACTGTTAAATCCATATTACCTTTAAAAAAAATTCTTTCATACCTCTCTAGGGCCTTGGAGAGAGCTTTCTGTAGATTGGTGGAGGCTGCTGGAAAAGGAAACTTAACTGCGATGCTTCTGCAGTAGTAGAAGATTGTGGTGAGATGGTCTCCTTTGGATGAGGCCAGGATGGCCAGCTGGTTGTAAGGTTGACCTGAGAGCCACAAGACACAAACTCACCACCCACCTTACAAACTTATTAATACACATGCTGAACTTAGCGAGACTGCGCATCAGACATTATTAAAATAGAATCCGAGTGCAGGTGGAATCGCAACATGCTGACACCACCGTTTGCTGGCAGGGCAGCACTATGTGAGGGAGCACTGTGTGAGGGGTGGAGGAGGTGGTGATGCCGTAACGAACAGAGACCAACCGTTTGAGGGGACGAGTTGAGCTGCATGCCTATAATAAGATTCCGCTTGGCTGGTCTGGTTGCGATAACGTGCTTTAGATAAGAAAAAGTAAACAAATAAAGTCAGTGGGGAAGACATTTCAATTTTAAACTCAATGACAACTTTAAAGACCAGGACTTTATAACTTGGGACTCTGCTGCTACAGAGTTCTTTCCATGTGGTGTGGCACAGACTCACCAATGTCCCCCAGGTGCACGAGACAGTGCTGGCAAATGTAGGAGCAGGAACTGGGCTGGGGATTCACTATACCGCTGGTGCTGCTCTGTTTATTGCTGATGATGCCAAGCTGAGATGACTTCACACGACAAGGCAAGTCCACATTGAACACAGTGCACAGCTCTTGCAGTAACTGAGGGAGGGGGAGGGAGGGAATCATGTATTTTAATAAAGAAGTCTGATTCATCAACAAAAAAAAGCTGTTCAACTAGCGAACTGTGAGTAGTATTTAAACATGTTTTCAGAGTGTGAATATTAATCATGAGCCACCCTCCTTGGGAGGGCAACTCACCTGAGTGTAGAATCCACTGGCTGCTTCAAGGAACAGGGAGAGGTTGGCCTGGACTTCGCTCCGGTTGGGGTTTGCCCTGTTCTTGGCCTGGCTCTGTAATGTTGTTATCTGATTTTTAAAAGCATGGTTCCAGCTAAAGAAGAAAGTGTTTGGGAAACATTTAGAGGAGGTTTCTCTCACGAAATCAATCTAAAAACATCAATTGCATTCAGGTGAGCTGCTGCGATATCAACCTGATGTTAGTTCTTGTCACTCACTATCGAATTCTAGTCATGGAGTCTCTATCTGCACACGTCAATCAGAAAGAAATAAAACACCACAAGTGCCATGTTTTTTTTTTTCCCTTACAGGTCTTGTTCGACTTTCTTGTCCAAAGCGTACTCCAGGTCCGTCACCAGCATTTTCTGGTAGAGGTCCTGCAGAGCCTGTCGTGACGTCCATACCTCGGCAGCTCCTAGCTTAGAATCTGCAGAACAGGGGAAGACCTCAACTCAGCATCTGGTTCCACTGCTTGAAACTACAGGTACAAACTAAAACCATGTGTTTCACATAACAGTCCTGCGTCTTACAAAAAACAAAGTGGAAACAGTTGCACTTGCAACTGCCAATAGTCTTCAGAATGAGATATAAACGAGATATTAATTGCCAATGTTAATTCCACTGTCTTGTGTCATCAAATGTTATATAGTAAACCACAGCCATGTTAAATGAAACAAACCTGTCATATCAGCCTTCAGGGCTTCCGCCTGCCTGCTCAGGAAGAGAAATAGGCAGAATGATGATGTTGCATATTCATACTGTATTATGGTATGTCCATGTCCTAAGATAAGACAGTAAAATAACAGAGGCTGCATGCAAGATCATTTTCATACGTTTACCTTGTATTTCATATATTTGTCATAAAGTCAGTTCAAACAGTCGTGTTACATGACATTCAGCCAACACTGGTAAATTTCATCAGCTGTCTTAAATGAATTGCATTAACAACACCATTTGTTCCAATTTGTCTGGAAATTTGTTCATGAAAATGTGTGAAACAGGTTTAATAAAAAAAAAAAAAACCTGTTAAAAAAAAAAAACAGGTTTAAACACCAGATTATGACCAAAACGGGCTTCAGGTCAAACATTATCTTATAAAGTCATCTACTGTATTTCCTATCTTGTATACAGTAAAGGTTGGGTGTAATAAAACTAGTCGTAACTTAGCAACACATCAGCATAGTGATGCAGTTTTGGTGTGAAACATCTGTACTGTTCATATCAGCATGGTTGGAATGCTTTTCAACCAATCAGATTAACTAACAAACTATTTAAAATAACAACACTAATAAATCTCCCAATAATTGAAAATGTACAACTATAACATCAAAAGAGAATCTGTCTCACAAAGCCAGTAAGTGGCTAACAAACGCACTTCATGCTGCTCATACAAAAAAAATCAGTATCATCACAGATACAAATAACATGTACTGACATTAATTCAGATTTTAAAAGGTCTCAACAAGGGGGGGGGGGTGGACAACAATGTGTTTCATGGCAGGTAATGTTGCACTGTCAGGTGTTACAACAGATAATTGCTACCTTGAACAACTACACTTTACAAACTGTTAGTGAAGGCCAATTTGGTATGTAAAGGCTAACTTACAGAATATCAGTGGGCAACACTGTAGGACATTTATTTAAACAGAACTAAATACAACTGATTTGAATAGAATACAAATTAAATATCCTAATTAAATAAGAAAAAAATTATTAAAAGAATTACAAAATTCAAAGAATGAGTAATGTTTTAAATGGAAATAAAGATGTAAAGCTAAATAAAAGTTTAATTAAACAAAATATGATTTCATAACAGAGCAAATCCATTCCTGAGCACTAAAATGGGTATTAAATGCAGATCACGTCAACATAACTATCCATGAAGGGCCAGTTTCCCAAACTCAGACAATCAATGGCACTGCCTTAGTTCACACAGTTTTGCCTTCAGGGAACAGTTGTATGTGACTTGTACGACAGATTGGGATCCCTCATAAATTTTGTTCACACCAGACAAAAATTTTAAATACAAGAAAAGTGGTGAATGACTAATTGAAGGAAAATCTGTTCATAACAATGGTGAGGCCCAATGTACACAAAAATGTACAAACAAATATGCTTGTTAAGAACAAGTCCACAATTTCTGGAAGCACACAATCCAACCATATAATTACTAGCTCAGTTAATATTTAGTCACATGTATACTGAAAATACTAGAGAACAAGTTGTGTTGGGAAACAGAGCACTATGCAACAGAAAACCATTCATAGCCACTAGGGCATCACTGAACATCCAAATTATACACCTACAGTCTCAGGTGCATAGTTAAACAAATCTCAAGATTTATCAGGACATGTACAAGGCCCGCCATTTAAAATAGCCTACTGTGTAAATTTTCATACCGTTTTATGGTTCTAAAGCTGTCCACAGTGATATGAGCAATTGAGTTTGCATCCCAGGACACATGTCGTGAGCAAGCAGGCAGGTGGGACATTTTTTTGCCAGTCTCAGAGTCAAACAATTCCCATGATTGTCTGTATATACCAATAATTTACAATAAGTAAATTGGTTAGTTTGTGCAGTTGCATTTAGAAAATTTTTTAATTCAATGTTTTAAAAAATAATTCCACGAAATGTTTGATGCATGGCTGTACATCATGAAAAATCACTTGTGAGTTCAGCTAAAGTACAGAACTGGAATATTTCCGAGTGCAGTAACCTATAGGTAATTATTTTCTTTTTGTAATTACGACATTGTATTGTATGTTTTTAAACAGTCCCTGAACGCCGTCCGTCTATCGTTCAGCTAAACTATAATTAATTTGCTTCATTATTATTCGCGTAGTTTTTCTGTCAGTCTTCAATGATCTATGGGTATGAAGCGTATGATTCGGATTCGCCAGTTTTGGTGGCATAGCAACAGCTACATAGAAACAGGTAATCATTCACATATCCAAATGAGGCTCATTGAATGCCTTGACAGTGTGGTTATTTACCTCAAGGTTACAGCAGCAACCACTTATTCGGTATGGTGCGAGACATTCGTCCCCAGCTCATTTTAAACAGCTAGCAAGCTAGCCTTTCATGATCGGATGGAATGGTTGCTAGCTATATTTTTTATTAAATCTCGCTAGCTAAACAGATAAATAACCAACTAACTAGCAAGGAAGCTAGCTAACGGACCACTACCACCAAGTATAGCTCACCATGTGTATACTTATTGGGGCTGGCTAGATAGCAAGCAACGAAATTCAGCGTCAGTGGACTGAAGACAGTTCATACGATCTAACTTACTACATCAGCTGCGACACAATCACTAAGGCTAGCTAGCGTTACAGCAGACAAAACTGAGGCGAGATGTCGGGGATGCCATGGCGATACATTTATCACAAATTAAACTTGAATTAATTTTAGCTGGAAACGTGCCAGCCTGGACATATTTATTTTGCACCGCAACAATAACATCATTGCATAAAGTAACTTAAATCGACAAAATGAAAGGATAAAAACCAAACCATAAAGACAGCCAGGTGACCAGCTTGGACAGCTATTTAGCTACCATAGCCATAGTTAGCTAGAAAGCTAGCCTAGCTAGCTATATCAGGGCTAGCTACCTAAAACTGTTAGCCCCGGTAAAAGCAATGTCAAAGTATATTCATATGGACTGACTATATTCAACATAGCTGCTAAACACCCGTTGTTATCTCGATAACAAATAACTAACGCCGCGAGGATATGACTAGTGGGTATAGAAAAGACACCCTTGCGTGGTGTAGTTTGTTTGTTTGCTAACGACGTTAACAAGCCAAGTCAGTTATCCCAGCCAGCTAGCAAGGTTAGCCAATTAGCCATGTTGAAAGCAGGCATGTCAAATGACCAACAAGAATGTTAGCTAGATGTCTTCTGAAAACAGAGCCCATTAGGTGTAAATATGTAATAAGTTGCTGAAGACAAAATCTGCACATTTACGGTGTGAATAACGATTACATATCTAAGCTAGCTAGCCAGCTAGCTAACTGATTTCACTCACGTTTCAATACCATTCGGTTACAGTTACTAGCATGCTATTTAGCTAGCAAGTCAATCGACCGCCTAGCTTGGTCGATGATGCCACCTGGGGTACAAACTTAAACATAAAATCCGCGGGGAACTGCTGTCGATGTTTACGTACCGTAAATATTGAGCACAGAGGTTCATCCTGCCGGATCGCAGGTATTTCAGACAACGACAGGTCCAGAAGCTAAATCTACACCAGGCGCCATATTGTCTATCACTTTACCACTTGCTAGCTAGCAGAAACGGACCAAATGTACACAAGAAGGAGCTCATGAGCTATCGTCATTGCTCCCGCCCCTATCCTCACTGGTAAGAGGGAAAATGAGAATATTATTTTTATGAGTTTAAACATTTAGCTAGCTGACTAAATTTTACATTGTTACTCTGGGGTTAATACATCACATCATTAAAGCAATTAATTTCTAATTAATCCCCCTGGGTTGCAGTTGCCAAGTTAGGCAGTACTTTCTGACTGTAAAACTTTCCTGATATCAAGCCTGAAACTGCATGAAACTGCTCTTCACAGCCTAACTCTGGAGAAGAGGCTAATGGGGGCCCAATTTTACATTTCACAAGTATAGCATGGCATCGTTGAACAGTTTTAAAATAGACAAACCTTTCCTGTCTGAAACCAGGTTACAAGCTGGAATATAAATCAGAAGAATAATGCAGGAGTACAGAATTTAGGCGTGTAACGCATTCACGTACGATCTAAACATCCATATGAAGGGCAGGTTCTCCGTTCAGATGCGAATTAAGATGATTTTAGACTTTGGTTTAGAAATGAATTTTTCATAATTTTCGTTGGCGTTTTGACTTGACTGGCCATCTTCTTGAAACTGAGTCTGTCCCTTTAAAAACACAAGAACAGAGCCTGTTATTGTGACGCTCTGCGTCTGGATGAGGAGACTAGCGATTCTGCCGCAGCCGATTGAACCTCGCCTTTCTCTGCGGTCTCACAAGCGAAAAACAAAAAGGCCTTAAGATCAGTATCGCATGTGAGAAGAGACGGTTACTCAGAAGTATAATGACAGAGACTACCAAAACGCACGTTATTCTGCTGTCGTGTGGAAGTTTTAACCCCATCACAAAGGGACACATTCATATGTTCGGTAAGCATTTTTTTGTTTCAGCCTCGAGTGAAAGAGCAACTTCGCCTAGGTTACCAGATAACCTAATCTGTAATTTTAACAGTAAGAGTGGATCTTTGTATGACATAATTTCATGTGACGATACCCATTAATTAATCCGGTGTACTAGGCTGCTACAGCGAACGCTTGCTATGCAACCGCTGTCCATTGCGAGGTGCTGAAATGGGCGAGGGCCGATGACATACCGAATAATTCAGAGTCAAGTTAATCAGATGCAGTTGGCGCAGCAACAGATTTGTAAAAGAAAGATTAAAACGTTATTCGTTCATTCATATAGCAGCACCCAGATCCATAACTTGCATATACGTTTTTTTTTAATAGTGTAGCCTATTGTCGCCTGGTTACATGCTGGACTACAAAATTTGTTGTCTACGTAGTTAAAAGGTCGGTAGGGCTATGGCCTACTCAAAAGAAAACAGATTATGTTTTGATATGTGTTCAGAATTTGAGTCTAATGTTCATCTCGAGCCTTTCCTTTCTACGCGAAGTATTTGGCCTGTTTGTTATTGAGTGTGTGTACAAATCTTTCAAAAATCCCCATGCGTCAGTCAGAGAGAAGTGACGCCCAGACGTCACTGGTAATTAAATAAACCATAATTAAAGGATGGTAATTGTAGGTCTTTCTGAATGTTAACAATAGAGAACTGAGAAATTATGAGATATGAAGAGGAATGCCGCGTGCTGACTCACCGAGATGAAAGTGGGTTTTTAAAAAGAGCCCATTGGGATCTTGTGCAGTAGCCTAGCACGTGCTGCCTATCTCAGATATGTCAGTTTCAAATAGCCTAGTATTTTAATGTAGAATAACTGACAGAAGAAAAACTATAAAACTACTGGCTTTTGAGTAGCCTACAATCCACATTTAACAAAACTCAAATCTTTTTAAGGTAAAGAAAAAAGCCACATCCTTAAATATTCAAGAATAGTCAAGAAAATCTGTTTGCAATCTTTTAAATGTAAGTTAGGGTGAGTCTGACCCGAAAATGATTTCCCAGCAACATGAAGTTATTCTCTCACATTTCATTTAACATTGTTGCTCTTGGCTTTAGTTCTTATAACTGTAAAGAAAGAATGATCTTTGATGAGGACTTTCTCTAGAACTGGGCAGGTCGGGAGCTCGAGACACAACTAGCATGATATATCTAATGTAGCGAGGAGCAGAGCAGATGTCATTACTGCTGGATCTGTGTTGCTTCGCACCCCTCTTCTTCGTGACCTATTTTCCAAGCCCTGCTCTTTTGCTGTATGCTTTGCTTTGTGTAGCGGTAGAACGTTTTTGCGGTAGCTGTTAAAATGTCAGCCCTCCAGTTACCGCATTTGAAGATGTTAAAGTAACGAAAATAATCTTAATACAATACTTTTAGAAATTAAGAATTATAACTTAAATACTATTTGATTTAGATACAATTTGTTCACATATGTTATGATATTTATAATATGCTATAACATCTGTACTAGCACACATACTGTGATCTAACCTTAGATATTGTTACTTGTTACACAAAAAGGAAATGTATAGGCTACATTTTTGCATTCTCTATAAATCTATTTTCTCTTCTTAGTGCCAGTGGTCATCTTACATGTGATCTACACTTTCCACAAACCCGTCTTCCTTTCTCCCTTTTCTCAGGAGGGTATCCTGTTGCTTAACCACCCCCTCCATCTTAAAATGAGACCACATTACAGAAACTGCTTTACAAAGGCAGCGCATTAAATAAAAAACGTCTCTGATATGAAAACCATAAACCTGTGACATGCAGCTTGAGGGGCAGAGATGGGTTCTAACAAAATGATGTCAAGAAGAGTCCTAAGAAAAGTGTTTTGAGATATTCAAACAGTTGCCCCAGGAAAACCAGAATTAGAAAATGGTGCCTCTCTGACATGAATGGGAGTTTTTTGTGTCATAGTTTCTACTCTAGTTGGCACTGTCACTGTTGTGGATCTGTGGATATTATTGTATATATATAGTTTCAGATTGTTGTTGCCTCCATTCCTCAAGTGCTACCTTTTTGCAACAGAAATTATTAAATTAGACATTGTTTGTCTTTTCTGAATTACATCAGGCAGTAAATACCTATTTCCAAGTCAATTATCTCTGTGATGCTGCACGGTGATTCAGATTACATAGAACCATAATAAATGACCTGATACAATCAGAGGTATCTAGAAGAGTCATGTGCTTATATTTGATTTGCAGAAAAAGCCAGAGAGTATCTGCACAAGACAGGGCGATTCATCGTGATTGGTGGGATCATCTCACCTGTGCATGACTCCTATGGCAAACCGGTAAGATGTTTGTTCTTACGATAGCCTTGTAACTATGAACACTAACCTTGAAACTGTCCAGTGAATCAAATGTAGCCCCAAGAACTAATCATGGTCAGATACAACATGTTTATAAAACATTTTGCATCGAATCTTAATCCTCTGAGCCCTTTTATATTACCAATAGTAAGGTGATATAAATGTATGAAAGGTACTGAACAACACTAACTTTTAAAAGTTTGGATAGTTTTATTGCCGTTTGCTTCAAAAATACATGTGATTATGGTTTTATATAACATAAAAATAAATATATAATATTTAAAATAGTTATTTTTGAAAAGCTTGTGGAGATAAAAACTTGCATAGGAAGATTCTGTTCTATTCCATATTTTTGCCAGGGTCTTGTGTCCAGTAGACACCGCCTAACCATGTGTCAGTTGGCAGTGCATTCCTCTGATTGGATCAGGTAACTGTCAGTCAGTCAGAACACGTCTAAACCTAAATATACAGTGCATCCGGAAAGTATTCACAGCGCTTCACTTTTTCCACATTTTGTTACGTTACAGCCTTATTCCAAA
>JAOXYF010000016.1:10986697-11002223 GCA_028565775.1 Sternarchorhynchus goeldii
CCTTAACCCTAACCCTACCCTTAACCCTAACCCTACCCTTAACCCTAACCCTAAGGTCTTTCGATGGGTGCTGTGTTGTAACAGCCATCTGGAATGTTTCTGCGAATATGCTCTAGGTTGGCTATGTCATCTAGGATGGTGTCAATGTCATTGATCATGCGCCTGATTGCAGCTCTCTGCTGGGCTTCTCTTTGCCCAAGCTCCTGGAGTCTGGGCTTCAGGTCCTGCTCCACACGGCTGCGACTCTCAGCCACGGCCCTCTCCAAATCTGCGACCCGCTTCTCGTCCACACGACCCGGGGTTCCTGCAGGAAAACCACAGCAATTTCACATCTAATCGAGTCATATAAGTCAGATTAAAGCAGAAGTGTGCGGTCTTGAAATGGTCTGAAATGGCACCTTTCACCTAAAATGTAAAATGAACCTCTTTGTCTGTTGATGCATTTTGGTATAGAAACACTGCTCGCTGTAATAAATGTGGAAACCCAAGCAGAGATCATCAGAAAGATGACTGAAGTTTATGAACTCTACACATTGTTTCCAGACTCACCAAGCAAGCCCAGAAGGTCATTAACAGTCTTTAAAGTGTCTCCAACTGCTTCTTTGGTATGTTTTGCTTTATTGAATGCTTCATTGGCTTCCTGATTAACCTGAGAAGAAAAACAAAAGTTATTTGAAAATGTTGTCATGTGATGTGGAGTTCCATGTGACCACATGTGTGTGTCCTACCGCATCAGCCAGCTTTCGTTCTTTCTCTGCATTCTTTTTCTCTTTGGTCAGGTGCTTCATGGTGGAGTCTGCCTCACTTTTCAGTCCTTCCAAACCTCCCCTCAGCGTAGTGGCTGTTTTCAAAATATCCGCGGAGGGTGGAAGGGATCCAGACATTTTCTGAGGAGACACACAGAGGGTCACTTGAGCTCATTTACAGGGCGTTTGTGTCTCACTGCTCAGTTCCAAAATGACTCAGCAGATTTTTTTTCCCCAGTGAGAAATTGGTTGTCAAGAGGGTAACAGAAATGCAAGAAAACACAAATGATCAATTTTCCGAGATCTTTCATCTTTTGAAGATCTTTCGAGATCTTTTGAAATTACAGCCAATGGGACTGCAGCAAAAAGAGCCTGAGTCAGTATTCTAACCCAAGGGGAAGTATATTTTGTTAAAACTGCATCAGCCAACACAGACTGCACTCCTCATCCAGAGTGAGCTCCAGAGTTAGGCTTTATAATATCCAAGTTGCTAAGAAACGTCTGACAGCTTGAAATCCAAACACGAGTTCCTTTCACCTCCACTTTAGCTAGGGTGCCGTTTAGCTTGTCCAGGGCATCCAGGGCGTCGCTGTAGTCACTGAGCTGGTCCAGAACGGTCTGGGTCTTCTTGTTGTTGGCCTTGGCTTGCTGAATGGTGGCATTGATGATGGGCAGCTTACCAAGGGCCTCATCAGCCAAAGTCTTACTGCTACTGATCTTCCCTTCGAATCCTAAACAAGGTCAAATATTTTCAATAACATCAGCAACACAATTCTACTATCACTACTTACATTACTAATGGTACTTATATTATTACTCTTACAGCTACTACTAATAATATTATATTAATAATCATAATGATTAGAATTATAATAATGGAGAAATATATCACACTAAAGTGACATAAATTAGTTTTACCCTTGTCATGTTGACAACTATGTGAACAATATGCATCACTATACTAAAAACCTCTGTTCTCCAGTTGTACCTGTTGTTCTTACTGCATTTCTTACTGCACAGACTGTCTGCTGACCTCTAAGTCAGACAGTATGCTGACCTCTGACCTGTGAATCAGAGTGCGTGCTGACCTCTGAGTTTGTCCAGCGCCTGGTCCACGTTGTCCAGCTGGCTGAAGAGTTGTAGTGACTTCTCAGCCTCTGCCTGGATGGCATTAGCTCTGTTAAGCAGCTTCTCCTGGGCCTTACAAAAACAGTGCAACGCCACATTTAACCCGGCACATGTATATTCCTGCTTTAACCATGGCAAATCTGATGCTGAAAACAAAACAACTGATCAAGCAGGGTTCTAACTGTCCTTGAGGTTGGATCGTGGGGTTATTTCTCTACCTGCTGAGCAGTTTTGGCTTCATTCATTAAATCCTCTGCTTCTTTCTGGTCAGCCAGTACCCTCTTCTGCAATTCCTGGTAACTGGTTTCATCACTTGCTAGTGAGTCTTGCAAGCCGTCCAGCGTGGCAACCAAGCCGGTGATGTCCTTGTGTAGAGAGAGACCAGGGTGAGCATTCTGACAAATGCCTTATTAAATAAAGGTTCAAATGTACATGAAACCACCAGAAATACTGACACAAACACCAGCACATGCTCTCTTTTTGGCACGCATGAACGCACGTACACACACACACACACACACACACACACACACACACATGAACGCACGTACACACACACACACACACACACACACACGAACGCACACACATTTATTCTCATATTTCTGCTGACTCATGCTGATTCATACTCTTTATCGCAATATTTCATTTCAGACCTCAGCCATTCTGCCATTATGCTCTTAAAAACACTGTCATGCCAAAGCAGTGTATATGATAACACACATGCCATTTCCCTATGGGTGATACCTAAGAAACATCGACACAGTACAAAACAGTATCCAGTTATGCACTGTACGATCCGTATATCAAAACCAACACAAATCAGTCACTTGCTGCTCAGCACCTTGGGAGCCTTGGGAAGATTCTTCTCCAGGTCAGAGATCTGTTTCAGAGTGCCCTCCGCCATGCTGCTCTCCATCCCAGCCTCGGTGCTCAGGCGAGCTGCCTGCTTCTGCATGGCCTCCACCAGGGCCACGTCTCCCTCATACCTGCCACAACATTGATAAAGCTTGGCATCTGGTGGTCTGTATCTGTGTCACGTCCACACAGATCCACCGCAGGCCGCACACACAGTAAGCATCTCTGTAGGCGCTGTGTTGATTTAACATGGACGGTGCGCGGGCCAGAGTCACTCACTGGCTTCTGAGGTCATCGAGACGCTCGCGGACTCTGTTTTCTCCGCTGACGATGGATTGCACTTGTGCCATGGCATTTTCGGCCTGCAGGATGGCGTCCTTCGCCACGAGCTCCACCGCTGATGCTTCTCCCTGGTGCCTGGAAAGAACAACATCCTAAGGTCACTGAAGGGTCATCCTGAGGTCATAGCACGAAAAAAACAGGCTGGAGTCACTGCACACATCCAAATGCCAGTAAAATAGTGAGATAATAAGGGTCTATCAAAATCTGTATACAAAAAACCATTATATGAATAAAGCCAATGCTCTACACACTTCTAATAACTTGTTGTATATATAAACTATTGAGTAAAGAAGACAATACAATTACATGCAACACTGTCTCACTGCTCATAAAAATTTCAAATCGAATCAGTTTTATTGTCACTTCGCACCTACGCAGGAGGAAGGTGAGAGGAAAGCAGAAGTGCTTTACTCTTTACAGTCTGGCAGGTTTTATTTTTACAAAACATGTATATGTACGTAGTAGGTACATATTCCATGGGGAGAGACAGAGGGAGGATATATCCAGATGTGCTGAAGTACAAAAGTTGTAGAAGGGTGCAGACATTTACATGCACTGTTCGAACACAAGTCTGTGATAAAGCGTTAGAAAAAAGCTGCACTCACTGCTTGACAAGATCTGTAGCTTTCTGAACCAAAACAGCCATCACATTGGTACCAGCCTCTGTGTCCGCTAAGGGTATCTCCTGAAAGAGAAAACCAGTAGTAAATGCAGTAGTAAATCCAGTACAGAAATCCAGCAGAGACATCCACATGCCTGCCTTTTCCCTCCTCTCTCTCCACATAGGCCTAACACATATCAGTGCTACTGAGAGTGTGGTACATACACCACAAGTGGTATACAGCATACTCCCAGCTAATCTGTTACATGTACTGAAAAAATACTGGTTAAACCTAGTGTTTCCCCTGTTGTATGTAAACTCTCTAGTGTTTGCCCTGTATGTAAACTGCACGTAAACCAAGTGTTTACCACCACTGTGAGATCATTATCTGCCACAGGAAAGCTGTTTTAATACCTTAGTTTTTTTAGTAGTTACATTAGTGAAAAAGAAGTTAAGTATGCAATTATCTAAATGAGCAATAATGAAATGACATTATTAACCTTGCGAACCAAGTACTAGGAGTATTTGTGAAGTATTGGGAGTAAATGTTAAGTCTGTGGTACGGCTGACTCACAGCCTGGGCACGGCTGCCAGCTCTGAGCGATGGGTGCAGCATAATCATACATCAGTTCTCTGTGACTCTTAGCATGATCCACAGGAAGCTGGCAGATCTGTGGCCCCTGACGACCAGACACTCACTCAATAAGAGGGCCACTCAGTGATTATAGGAAGTATGCTGGTGCAGTTACTGTGTGCCTGTGCGCTCAGGTTGGCCACTGGGATTCCTGTGACCTTGTGGCTTAGAGGTCACACCTGAATGGCGTTGTTTGGATGAGATGTGGTACTTTATTAAAAACATCTGGAAATCGCTGATCTAGACCAATACGTCAATAAAAGAGAGGGGACACTGAACCAAAGGATTACAGTGACACACAATACTCACGGCTACATTGAGGTCCTGCTTTGCTTTTTGCAAATTCTTTCTGATGTCACTGATGAGTTTCTGGATATCAGCCACTTCACTCTGGTACTGCCGGTCCTGCTTGGAGATGTTCTTCACAGTCCTGGAGATATCCTGGACGTTCCTCTCCTCCTTCCTCTGAGAGCTGCTGATAGCTGACAGTTTGTCCTGAAGTCTTGCCTCAGCACCTAGGAGACACAAACAAAGTGATGCGTGATTCAGTCAGTACACCACATCATTTACCCCCAAAGCATTCCTACACTTTATACCAGTATACTGAATACTAACATCTAAGTGAAAAAAGGTCTACAAGCATCTGACTCCCTACACTGCTGTTTCATCCACCTTCTATACTACAGTGTAATCCACTCTCTGCATTGACGGACTTGATTGAGATAACAAAGGCCTCGATAAACACGTAACAATACAACTCAGGTTACGTTAGTAACTGAGAACTCCAAACAGTGCCCTGCACCAAAGCCTACAAACCTCCAGATCTGGAAACAAACAGAGCGACTGCATTACCAGTGAGAGCATCTGCTTTGTTCTTCATGGACTGCACCATTTCCTCGACGGTGCGAATGGCTCTCTCCATAGCGGCGGTGACGTGTACATCTCCACTCCCCACTCTGCTGAAAAGATTCTCCAGCTCCTGGAGTTTCTGTGTATACTTCTCGATCTGGCCATAACACAAGAGCAACAGTACACAGTCATTAACCACATGGAATTATAGCCAGGATCCTGATCGCTGAAAAGGAAAAAAAACTCAGTATTTTGTGGAGGTTTCCGTTTTACTATTTTGTGTAACTTATGCGTCTCTCTGGGGGAGTACGTGATGTCAGCTTCGGAACGCAGGGGAAGGAGATTCTGTTGGGCTGTTTGGTGTCGGTGCTGCTCACTGGTCTCTGAGCTAAATGCCACACTAACTCCGCCCACACACCAGTCGAGCTCCTCGTCACTCTCCAGTTACGTCATTCTCCACAAAAACTCTGCTGCCTCACAAAATCAGCATCCAGCTGCAGATCAGCCTGGGGTTTGAGTCCATTTTCGTCAGCTACAGTCTTTAAAAGGGGCCAATTTATGTCACAATAAAATACTGGAAATTTACTTTTAATCCTAGGAGTCTAAATGCATTTTGCTTATAAGTGCTAACCTGAAAAGACTTACATGGCCTTTCTACGGCTCTTACTTTTCTACTGCTCTTCCGTCTGCCATCAGATATAAGGCTTATTCCTCAAGCGCATGCTGACTCTGTGTGAGGGACTAGAGAAAGCCGGGTCATAGCACAGACAGAGGCTTGGGCTCTCCCTGAACTCCTCAGACTGCTCTCCTCTGTCTCACTGCCTGCTGGTAGGCCCCGTCTCCTCCCCCTTCTCTCTGCGGGATGTTCCTCACGCAGGGCAACCAGGCAGGGAGCCGACACTCATACACACAGTATAATAAAGGGTGTACAGTAACGTTGTGTGTACACAGACGCTGTAACGATGCGTGTATGCGCCGATGTTAACATGGCTAAGCAGGACTAAGTGGATTAGTGTGTTTGGATCAGCTCTGCTGCTCACTTAAAACAATACGTGTTTTCATAATTCAAAATAAATAATTCATAACTCATAGTAAACAGCATTAACAATTTAGTAGTAATTATTTAAACCAATTCTATGCACCTCACCATAAGAAAAATGCAATAACATGAAAAGAAATAAATGTACGGAAGCCCAGAGTTTACCATTATTTGATGCCTGTAATGTGTTAGAGTAGTGTTTTATACTAATGTGTTTGATTTGTGTTAAACAGGTAAGAGCTGTGAGTTTTAACGTGAGTGTTCTCAGACGTGTGCTGGTTGATCCGTTCTGACCCACAGGTCAGCCCACCTGGTTCTGGATGGGGCTGAAGCAGGATGGACATTCCTCCCTTTCACACTTGTGCCCATGGAAGCCCTCCTTACAGCGGCACTGTCCCTGCGGGCTGCAGGAGCCTGAGACGGAGCCCCTCGCGTCACACCTACACGCTGCACAAAGGAGAGGAGTAGGGAGAGGACGCATTAATGCCAGAGGGCCCAGCTCTGCCTGCAGGTGGCGCTGGCGGCTCGGTGGGCATCTCCGTTACCCTGGCACATGTCGGTGGGGGTACGACGGTAGAAACCCTCCAGGCATCTCTCGCATCTGGAGCCTGTGGTGTTGTTCAGACACTTCACGCACTCGCCCGTGAAGCTGTCGCAGTTGCCCGTGGCGACCGAGTCCAGGTGCCCGTTACACTGGCAGCGCTGGCACGGTCGTCGCACACCGCGGAATCCCAGGGGGTCGCCATAGAAACCGTCTTCACAGTTCTGGCAGTGGGAGCCTGTAATAAGCAAAAGAAAAATGAACGGGCTATTATTGGTGGGTTCTGTCAATGGGCGCGCACCCAGAGCCCTCCGTCATGCACAGGAGCGTCACGGAGCAGTGGGGCCGTGTAAGCTGCTTAAAGGGTAACTCACCTGTGGTCCCAGGAGGGCAGCCACACTTCACCTCCAGCATGCCAGGGGCCAGCGAGCAAGGTGAGCCCGGCAGGCAAGGACACTTCAGGCAAGTGCCAGGGTGCTGGGGGTCACGGTAGAAACCGGTGGAGCAAGACTGACTGATGGGTGTCTCGTCAGCAGAGTAGCAGTCTCCTAGAAGGAGGGCACAGAAAGAACTTCTGGACATGGGATAGAAAACTCCTGTAAGAACACTGTACCACAAAGGGCATATTGGGTAAATATGGCTACATAAAGCAATATATGGTGAACAAGGTATTTTAGGGCATCATAGGGTAGTATGGAGCATTACAGAATATTATAAGTAGTCATAGCATATATAGTGCATATAGGGCATCATTTGTTATTATAAGATGTATAAAGCATAGAACTAAGGCATTTTCACATGGAATAATGACAAATAAATGCATGAACAATTACATATTAATAAACAAAACAACAAATTATTAATTAATGACTAAACAAAATAACCAAACAACACAACACAGCACCCAACTGGACTTACAGAATACTTCAACCCTGCTGTGCATTAAAATATGTTAAAGCAATTTTGCTGAAATGATTTTAGGACGTTTTTAGAAGCTTGCAGAGCGTCTAACCTGTTTCAGGATCACAGCTTGCTCCCCGACATGTACAAAGCTCACAGGGGCTTCGGAGACCTTGGGCAGGGAAACGTCTCTTATAACCTGCAGCGCAGCGCTCACAAAACTGGCCTTCATAACCAGCTGGACAGCTGCACTTCCTCACCCAACTTGCAGGGGTGCCAGAGCCCACCCGAGCCGAAACCAGAGTGACGTTATCCAAATAACCACGTCCTAAGTTCAAAATATGGACGAGACAAAACAAGGTGGATTTACAAAAACAAACCATGCCTTTCTGTTTAAGTCTGCTGTCATGATCAGCAAGGAGCGTATTATGGTGAGGACACAGTACAGGATGTTTGGCTTGATTTAATACGCAGTTTGTCTCTCCAGATACATGATAAGGGAAGTTGCTTCTCTGAGGCCCAGAGGAAAGCAGATCTTCTGTAACTTTCTTGAGTCAGTCTCAAGTCTAGCAGGTGACTCATGGACAGATCTATGATGTTTTCTAATATGTTTGCTGTATTTTTTTGGGGGGGGGGTTCAGCAACACATTCTGGAAACTTCTCTCCTGTAGGGTGACAGACTCTGGCTTTTCCATTCCTTTAGGACTAAAAATGCTCTGCAGTGAGCACTCAGCTGTAGATACACTCACCACCTTCTCCAAATGTGGCTCTGATCTTGATGGCTGTGAGGTTGCTCAGAAGCATCTGAAATTCTGCAGATGGTAGCTGAGGCTTCCATTTGCTGCCAGGCTGTTCATCCAGCCTATAAAATAAACATGTTGTTCATCCAGCCTATGAAATTAACATGTTGTTCATCCAGTCTATGAAATTAACATGTTGTTCATCCAGCCTATGAAATTAACAGCAGCACATCCAGCACGTCCATGTGCCGACAGTCCAATCATATTACACATCCTACCAACTCTGGTCAAACTCAAGTGGGAGGTGATTTTCATTTGGTGTCATTACAGGTGTTATAAGGATTAGAAAATGTACCCCTGTTATCTTTAGTATTGGATTATAAAGACTCGTGTGTGATTTTGGAAAAGTAACATTCATGACGTAACGCTTGTTTCATCAGCCATCGGTCAAAGGTACACATGCTCTCCTTCTCCTGTGCTGGCACCCGTTTCTTTACACATGACTTCAAAGTTCCAGTCAGCCAGCACTGCTACTGACAGGTCTGGCTTCGCTGCACCAGACGAGTTTTTTGAACAGTGCTTCCAGAAGACCTGGCTACATTCTGCACTTGTCATGTTCTATTGAGTAAATGTAAAGTCAACACTGGATGACTGTGGCAGTGATGGTCATTCATGACTTGGACACTACTTCAGTAATGTCTGTGCAGTAGAATAACAGAAAGGTATATAGAGCAGTCATATAAAAGATAGTTTGAATGCTGGATAAAGATGTAAACTGTGGCTGACTGTGGACATACAGGTACTGAAACGCACCTCAATCTTATGGGTACTGAAACACACCTAAATCAAATGGGTACTGATACGCACCTGAACGTGTAGGTGACCTTCTTTCCACAGGGTACAACAGTCCTGAGGTCTCCTAGTGACGCAGAAACCATCAGACCGTTCCCCTCTAACATCACGTCTGAGGTAGAGGGATAGCGGACACCTCTGTCCAGACGGAGGCCAAAAGACAGTGTCTGGCCGTAGCTCAGAGCCTGGTTCCCCAGGAACACAGCTGAGGGCGATGCAGAGAAAAAGAGTCAGAAATGTCTTCCTGCAAAGTTTCTATATAAAGCTCCTACCAACTTCTGAGCTTGCTTGTAATTTCGGTAGGAGTGATTAAGTGAAGCGAATGGGAGCCGTAAGATTCGGAGCCAGCTCTAACCTGGAGCAGACAGGTAAACTGGCAGCACGTCTTTAGAGATGACCTCAACATCGCCATGCGCTGGCGACCAGCGGAACTGCACCTTGGATGGGTTCACCATCTGAGCAGTGACAGGTCGCCACCCCTCTGTGCCTGATGATTCACAGGAAATTCACTACTTAACTAATGAATGGCTTCTCATGCGATTTCATTCATAAAAATTCACTATCTCACTCACCTTGATCAAAAGTCGAGGTGATGTTGTGCATCATGTAGCCTTGAACCGGAGAGCACTCTGCTGAATGTCCATAACATAAACAAGTTGTTTGCCTAAAGAATTTAACCAAAACAAAACAACTGGTCAGTCAAGCATATGGACTTCCACCATGGAGTGCTTTCATCCAGAAGCCCTAGGACTGCATGCGTCCGACCACTCACCTGGGCTGTCCACATCCTCGGGTAGTGACAGGAGCCCCACTGGCACAGCGGTCACACTTGGCCCCCTGTACACCCTGTTTACACACACACTGGCCCTCACTGTTACAGCTCTGTCCTTCAGCACCTAAACAGAATAATGGAAAACAGTTCACTTTCATTCAGAAAACTGGGGCAATTTCAAAAGGACTACTTAATGGAAACTACTACTTTCACAATTCAAAGCTTCGCTGATCAGAGATGGTGGACTGTATATTAGTTAAATGCTTACAGAGTGTGTTGAACTCCTAAAGAGTTAAACCAAAAACAATCAAATACTATGAGTATTTAGCCCATGTTCTCATTCTTACCAAGACATTCAATAGCAGGATATTAAACAAAAAAGACAAAAAGGCAAGTGAAATGAGGAAAAAATTAACAACATTTTTTTGTTATCTGTCCACTCCAAACAACTGTGTTCAGCTTTTTCTTTAAGTACACAGGTTCTTCCTTGGATCGTTACCTGCGCTGTTGCAATAGCAGGGCAGGCAGCGCTCTCCTGCCCTCTGGTGGTAGTAACCCTCCTTGCAGCTCTCACAATTCCTGCCGTCTGTGTTATCTTGGCAGTTCTCACAGCGTAGCCCCAGCGAGTCTCGCACACAGTATAAAGCCTTCCCATTACACACACATCTAGTAGACGCTGAAACAAAACATAGTATTGGTTAGTTAGATAAGAAAAAGTGAAATGAACGCAAAAATTTCATGAGTGAATCCTACTCGCTCCGAAATAAATTATGTCGGTTCCTCTCAAAGTTTATCGTGCTAATTATGCAGGTTTTTGAGAGTGATAGTTCTACTGCAGATAAAATAACAACAGCAAAATATGCACAAAAAAAATCAATATGTACAAGCAGAATCATGTGTACATTAGCGCCAAGGCAGGGTTATACCACACCCTACAAGAAGGTGTTGCATTTTTCCAGAAGCAGGTAATGCCATGAAACTCAAAAGCCACAAACATTTCGCTAAGGGAAGGGAGAACGAAAACAAGACACCCAGGTACCTCCAGGGTCCTTTTCAAAGGAAATTAATCACAGCTGCTTTCGCCTGAGCTCACGTAAATTTAAACAGATTTACTTTTGTCGGCATACTTAGTAGACTGACCCTCTAATGCAGGTCTTCATCTGATCCAACATGATGAGCTACAACGGATATGATTATGTGTAGAGTTTATCCCTTCAGGGTAGACAACACACTTATTACTAATAACCCCCACTGCAGTGATTCATTCTCTCATATCTTTGTTGGCAAAGGTGGCAGATGGTAATCAGACAGCTGTTTTGTGATCTCTATGGCAACGTCTCGAGGGCAGAAATACTTGTGCAGAACAAATGGTAAAAGGTTCACTTTGTACTTTCATCAGACTGCTTAGATACATAAATAATAATAATAATAATAAACTTTGATTAGGTGTAGAAAATCAATGACAACAGAAGAGCACATTTGGTAAGTTAGAAATGCGGTGATTCTACCAGACATGATTAGATATATGATTAGATATTTTTTAATGCCGTAGTATTCAAACTAGTATAGAAAACAATTGAAATTTCCTGCCATTATAATACATACAAAAATGGAATTGGGGTAAATAGTAACACTAAAGATAAAGTCTTTTCTGACACTTTCAGACTAATCATTTTTAAATAAACAGTACACATTTCGACAGAACAAAAACTCCTCGGTTATTCATGATTCAACTTGTCAAGTAATATCAGTTCATTTATCACAACCCCCAGGAGGTCTGTGAAAATATAAAACCTTTCGTTTCTCGGGTCTTTATTAACCGAGAATGTGTTTCCCAGGGATTTAACTAAGAATCACTGGCCTAAGATTGCGCAGTCTCACGAAAGTGACTTAAACGTGTAATGTTTGTTCAAACGTGATAACAGCATCTATCAACGCGCACAAGCACAGCACAGGGGTGGTCTGTTCCCAGACATACCAGCGCTTTTCCACAGTACAACGCATGTTACACCTGCTGTCTAAAGTCCTGGTTTAGCACCTACATCATATCATAAAATATTTTAAATATACTAGCCTATTAGATGTACGACAAACAATGGGTTTAACCACAACTGCACTTACGACGATACGTTCCTTGAGCGGGATACCAGATATAAATTACACACAGAAAGATCCAGCAGTTCTTCATCTTTCAGAAACACAGCGTTAAAATTAGCCCTTTCTTGCTTGAGGAGAGACCTTTCTGCGGTGACAGACGGGATCCGTTTATTCTGCCGTTCTGCTCAGGAAGCCCCGGTGTGCGCATTTAAAAACTCTCACAATACCCAGCAAGCGCCAACACGCCACGCGCGTTTTCTCATCTGTCATTTTACTCAGGGCTGATTCAGAGCGAACGTGCCCAACAGGAAATGCATCATAACACTGGCTGTTCACTGGATATTCATCGCGACAGGACAAACAAGTGGACAACATAGGAAGGCCTGTTCCACTGTAGTGTTTGGACAATTGCAACAAGATCGATTTTGTCTAATTTGTCTATTAGAACAAAATTTTTAAGTGAAACTATAGTACCTCAGTAATTAATTTAAGTAATTAGTACTTTATTATTGACACTTAGGATGCTTTAGTACACTCAATTCTACTTTTGCAATGCTACTTTGGCAAGTTAATAACTTGTGTACATTTACCACTTGAATGCAATACATAGAAACAGTTACCTTTACCACCTGTTACTTTCGATGTACATTCATTACATTTTTTATTACAAGTTTAACGTGTAATTACTCTTGACTGTCATCCAGTAACTGACTAAAACTTGCCACAGATATGACAGCACAACACTTTGAAGCTGTCTGCTGATAATTAAAAAGTCAGTTTCTTATAAGAACCAATAGCCGCTCCACAACAAGACTGAACCTTTGACCTCGTATTGAAACAATGGGAGGATCATTCAGAGAAACGGCTTGAATCGACACGTGGACAAACAAACCAACAAACATCTACACTGAAAAGTGTACAACAAAAGGGAAAATAATGAAATAGTGAAAATAATAATGAAAATAATGAAATAGCCCCGTATCACTGGCCTACAGATGCTAAATGAGAAGCGCATTACAATGCAAAAAGGCTCTTCTTTATGTACATGTATACATGTCAGGATGGGTTCAGCAAATGTACAGACACTGTTTAATATTTGCACTGAATCATTTCCTCTTTGTTACCAGTATGTGTTCCATCTATCAACTGTGTAAATATTAAATATTGTTAAAATTCTTTCAACCAAAAGTAGTAAAGTCAGCTATTCTCTTATATGGAGTGTAATGAGGGCCTTCAGTCATGTAACATTGATATTATTGTATGTAGATGGCACAACCACACCCAGAATCTTGAGGGAGATGCGAGCTGACAGCCAGCCAGGCTGGATATAGCCGTGCCCTGCAGCCAGGAGATGTGTTCCAGCTTCAAAATAAAAATAAAATCCAGCCCCTCCAGGCAATGATTCTAGCACAGTGTGTACGGAGTCACGCCTTGAGTGTCAGCCGTCAAAGAGTTAGAAATGGAGGCTGAGTCAGAGGTTTTTAACCACACCCAAACACACACACACACACACACACACACACACACACACTCACTTCACTGCCACACCCTGCTCTACTTGCACACTGAGCCCCACCTGAAATCAAACTCACACGGACAGACATTCATAGACATACACACACACACATTTGTCACACCCTGTCTACATTTTGTTATCCGGTCAATATCACACCCTACACACACTCAGACACACACGTGCGCGCACACACACACGCATAGACATGCATGCATATACACACAGACACACGCAATTCCTCACAACACCAAAAGGGAGTGAGTGAAGGAGAGAAAATGGGACTTTGAATCCTGTTGACTAGAGCCAAACACAGTTTAACCTGAAAGATTCTTAAGTTCAAACAGAGATACAGAAATATTTACACAGGACACTACCCGGCTGCCTTCCTGAAATAAAAAGTAAATTGTGAAATATATGTTCAGGAATACTAAAGAACACATGGAAAAAAATCTAAAAGCAACAAATGAAGAGTAAATATTTCTTGACTAGAACATTCTAGATCAGGTTCTAGAACATCAGAAGCAGGAGGAAAACGTACAGCACTTACCAGAGTGAGTAAGAACAAGTACACATATGACATAGGACATGTATGTCGGTCTCATGATCCTTTTCGAATTCAATAATTCAAAAAAAATTTTTTTATGGGAATTTGAACAAAGAAATCTTTATGTAGGCTTTCAGTTCAGACTGACTCATAACATTTGAAAGAAAGCCTCTTTTTTAATCTATGTAAATGGCTTAGGGAAATCCAGAGTGGTAGTGTGCAAAGACCAGAAACGGCACAATGATTGCTCTTGTGAAGCATGTTACTGACTTCAGAAGAAACCCTGTTCAATGGCTCTGCAGGTTTGATCTAGTCATCTCCACAGCGTTAAATCACACATTACTTCCAGGCACATCCACATGATTTATTTCCTGTGCTTCCACACTGCTGGAGCCACCACAATGCTGCAAATACCATACTCTTTTAAAGAGGCCTTTCTATTTACGCTTTTTGATATCAGTAATAGAAACTTGTTACATAGAAGCTGCCTTGTTGTTTTGAAGCTCTTGGTTGACAGACATTTAGACTGATCACATGCATTGTCCACACACAAACGTGACAGGTATCCGGCCAGCATACCTGGTCTGGTGCTAATCAGCTCACAGATGTGTTAACAGACATCTTCAGCATTGTCTGCTGCTGCAGAGACTAACCCCCATCTTACAACAGCAGGCACTCATCCCCACCCTCCTGCTATGGGCACTCACCCTCCGTCCTCCCATTATAGACACTCATCCTCACCATGCTGCTACATGCACTGAGCCCCACTGTCCTACTATAGATACTCATCTCCACCCTGCTGCTGCAGACTAACCCCTACCCTCCTTGTCTCCGAATTTGTCTTTTCACACTGTGCTGTTGTATATTCACTTATGTAGTCCTGTGTGCTGTATTGTGTGGTGTATTCACATTTATGTAGTCCTTTGTGCTGTATTGTGTGGTGTATCACATTTATGTAGTCCTGTGTGCTGTATTGTGTGGCGTATCACATTTATGTAGTCCTGTGTGCTGTATTGTGTGGTGTATCACATTTATGTAGTCCTTTGTGCTGTATTGTGTGGTGTATCACATTTATGTAGTCCTGTGTGCTGTATTGTGTGGTTTTTCACATTTATGTAGTCCTGTGTGCTGTATTGTGTGGTGTATTCACATTTGTGTAGTCCTGTGTGCTGTATTGTGTGGTGTTTCACATTTATGTAGTCCTGTGTGCTGTATTGTGTGGTGTATTCACATTTATGTAGTCCTGTGTGCTGTATTGTGTGGTGTATCACATTTATGTAGTCCTGTGTGCTGTATTGTGTGGTGTTTCACATTTATGTAGTCCTGTGTGCTGTATTGTGTGGTGTTTCACATTTATGTAGTCCTTT
>JAOXYF010000016.1:11002323-11013093 GCA_028565775.1 Sternarchorhynchus goeldii
CTGTATTGTGTGGTGTTTCACATTTATGTAGTCCTGTGTGCTGTATTGTGTGGTGTTTCACATTTATGTAGTCCTTTGTGCTGTATTGTGTGGTGTTTCACATTTATGTAGTCCTTTGTACTGTATTGTGTGGTGTTTCACATTTATGTAGTCCTGTGTGCTGTATTGTGTGGTGTTTCACATTTATGTAGTCCTTTGTGCTGTATTGTGTGGTGTTTCACATTTATGTAGTCCTGTGTGCTGTATTGTTTATTTACATTTCTGTAGTCGTGTGTTTACAGTTATGTTGCACCATGGACCAGAACAAATATCTGATTCCAGTTGCAGGACTATATGGAGAAATTACAACAAAACCTAAACTTGATCATAAAATAACACACAAAGCTTTAGACACATCCACAGGTCTTAAACTACTCTGTAGTATTTAAGGTCTGATTTCTAAAACAAATCAATATGGTATAGACTGCAGTTCAAAACTGAGAGCAAAATGAATTATTCCATAAGCACAGATTATGAGGTCCTGTAATAAGCACTGTTTATTATTCAAACGTTACAATCGGATTTACAGGCAAACAGGAAACAAGACAGAGTTTCTCAGGTTCTTTGGAGTGTTTGTGAAGTGTGAAGCCTTGTAAATGAACAGAGGAAGGCAACCAACTTAAAACCCATATACTCTCCTACACCAACGCAAAAGACTGTGCAACACACACACGCACGCACGCACACACATACTAAAAATACAGATTAAAAATACTTGATTCATTATAAATTAGAAATACTGTTTTATACATAATTGTGTACATGTTGCACGTCAGTCCCCAGTGGTATGGTGAGCGGGGGAGGGGGAGGGGGAGGGGAAATCCCTCATCACCAGACACAATACATCACAAGTGGTCATTTCGAAGACATCAGAGCCAGTCACTGATGTAAAAGTTACTGGAAATGGGCCAAAAAAAAAAAGAGAGAAAGAAGAACCTGATTGAGAAACACAGAGAGAAACGATGTAGTAAAAGAATTTGCAGCAGACACATTAATAATTTCTCTGTTAACGACTTCAAAAATGCGTTCACCAAAGAACCTCAAATTGTGTGCAACGAATGAGATGGTATTCGCGTAAATAGTCAATTAGAGACTGCATCCGAAACTTAAGGCACCAGACGACATCAGAGATCGACAAGCAATACGGTGCCAGGTTTGTCTCTTGCCTTTAGCAAACACTCTGGCAAAATACATTTTCTGAAATGTTACGCAACATCACTTAGGACTGTTTTGGACAGTCGGGTTAAGTGTCAGTGGAGAGCTCTTCTCATAAAGGCTTTATTCGATGTTTTCTTTACCACCCACTGAAATGAAAACAAAATTAAAATAAATGGCTGAGTTAAGAAGCAACAGAACTGAGGCATGTGTACAAGCAAGCACATTACACCACACGACCGCTCACACAGAATTATATACTATAGAGCTGGAGGTTTCAGTTGATTTTGTTGTGAAATAACCTATGAGGAGGCTGGTTGGGTTTTAAAATCAGCCGTTCCTGAAACATTTAAGCATATATTTACACAAATAACAAATCCTCAGTCTATATAATAATAATAATAATAATAATAAAAAAAAGACATTCACACAAAAATATAACATTTGAAATAATTATTAGCACCAGTGTATCAGATAAAAGTCTCGCTACGCAAATGTACAAAGTTGCATAGTGTTGAATTTTTGCCTTGGAGGGAAATACAAACAAACAAACAAACAAACCGCTAATGTGATCTGCAGTACACCTGTAAGTAAGCAGCAACTTCTGACCAAAACAAACAAACAAACAAACAAACAAAAACACGACTCTCTAGTGTTAAAATAAGTACATGAAATGCATACAGACCAAGTCATTTCACTGAGTTACACAAACCAACTGGATATGAAGAGAGCCTTGATGTACCCCACCCGTGTTCGTGCATGTGTGGAGTCACGTGAGTGAAGCTGAATACTGTACTGTAGTGTGTGCTGTTGACTCTCTCTCTCTCTCTCTCTACATTGCCGCTGCTGGATGGATCATGTACGCTTGCGAGAGAGCAGAGGCAGATTACAAAGACGTAGCAAAGATGATTCCTTCACTGTCCGCTTTCTGAACCACTGGTAAAGAAATGTAGAGGGTGTCGGTAGATAGCTTAAAAAAAAAAATTCCCACCCACTCCTTCTGCTGGCTGATAGGTTGGCGCACTGAGGCAGGGGGCAATTGAGGACAATGAGGTAAGGGGGCAATTCAGGGTACTGAGAGGAGGGAACCACCGGAGGCAGTACTGTCATGCGGGATCACATTCAGCGCGAGAAGCCACCTCTGCCAACGTGCCTCCGCACGCAGGCACGCACGCATGCGCATGGTGTAAGCATTAGTTAAGAGTTGTCTTCATGCTGAAGGGGAGAGAGAGAAAACTGCTTCCAAGTTCTTTAATCATGTACATCACAGCAAAATAGATGAAATAAAGATCAAAGTTAACTGAAAACAAAATAAAACACAAAAACCAAAACATCAATCAACCCACTCCTTCCTTTAAAAAAAAAAAAAAAGAATCAATGAAAATGTGAAAAAAGCTGTTTTGGTACAGGGTGTCATCTTTGCCCCAAGTGTTAGATGCTGAAATGTGTGACACAGACAGAGTGAGGAGCATGTTAGGATCAAGGGAGGCACATAGAGTGCGGAGCAGAGGGGAGGGGCGCAGTGGGAGTAGCAGAGGGAGGCGCACGGAGGAAAGAGCTTGGGCAGGGAGGAGCAGGGGGAGTTAAGGCCGCTCCAGGGACGGCGTGTTGAAACAGCCTTCTGGCAGGGTTCTCTTGATGTCGTTGAGGTTTTCGATGTCTTTGCGGATCTCTCTGATCTGCTGGTCGTAGTCACTGATCATGTCCTCCTGGCTCTTTGCCATGTCGTTGAGCTCCTTCAGCTTCTTGTCCAGATCGCTGCCAGCCATCTTGTCTTTGGCCTGCTTCAGTGAGTTGTCGATCTGGTCCAGTTTGCTCAGATCCACCTTGTCAATGTTGCCTGAGGACAGAAAGGCACATCAGGGTGAGTCACAGAACTAAAACAAAACCCCATGGCCTGGCACCAGAGTCTGTGCTCACCCAGCTGGCCGAGGAGATCGTTGATCGCACTGAGCACAGTGCGGACAGCATCTTTGGCCTTGCGGGCATTTTCCTCTGCTTTCTTAGCACCTTCAGATGCCTGTGGAGGGGAATATGATCCGCAAGACACATTTAACTTTCCAGGAGTAGTTGTTTTAGGTCACACAGTTACTCTGCATCCTCTGACATCTGCTCACCATGCCGGCCATCATCATGTCCTGGTTTGCCTCGCTGTTCTTCTTGGCCAGCTCATTCTCTGCGGCAGTCAACTGCTTCATCATGTTGTTCACATCGTCATCTAGTTTCATCGTGTCCTCAAAGGCTTTATCTGCGTCCGCCTTGGATTTAGCCGAGCTCTGCCCAGGACGACATGGAAGTGGTTGGTGCGTGCATTTGCTAACAGTAGGGGGCGCATGCGAGCACTGGAGGAGGATGTACCTTCTGAACCTCGCCAGCGATCTTCTCGGCCTCCTCTGCCTTGGCTTTGGCTTCCCTGGCGTCGGCCGCCGCGTTGCCTAGCGATGCCTCCGCCTGCCGCGTCTTCTCATTGGCCTCGTTGATCGTGGCGTTGATCTGCGGGATGCGCTTCATGGCCTCCTCGGCCGCCGTCTTGTTGTCGTTCACCCTCTTGTCGAAGTCTGCAGCAAGACGCATGCGGTGAGCAAGGTTGGTGTGAGGTCAGCGCGAGGTCGCGCGGTACAGAGACGCTTTCGTAAAGACGCGGATCATTATCCCGACTCATTACACCCAGAGAAGCTTCACGCTTTCTTCGTTCGAGGCGACCTCTTACCTCTGAGGCTGGTGAGGATGTCCTGCGCCTCCACGTACGTAGACACACCCCTCTTCGCTGCTTCCTCTGCCAGGGCCTTGGCTGCATCAGCACGCGCCAGCAACTGATCGGCAGTCTGGAAGGGACAAAAGCCGACAGGAGAGGGAGCAGGAGAGGGAGTTAGTGCCAGTGTGTCTGGTGCAACAGCACCTTTACTTACTCCAATGGTTTTTGTTAAACTTTTTTTTTTGGTTTTGGTTTTTGGCCTTGTCCACATCCACGGCTACGAGGAGTACCCTGTACCTGCTGCTCTGTCTTCCCCTTCTCCAGAAGCTTCCGGACCTCGTTCTCCTTGCCCCTCAAGTCCTCGCGCAGGTCGTTGTACTCCTTCTCCGTCTTATCGATAAGCTTATCCAGATCTGAAGCTTCCTTCTGAATCTTGCTGGCTTCGTCCTACAAACACTTGTGATGTTTAAATCCAAAAAAATGTCTAACATATCAAACACCTAAAAAGTCACCAATAAAAATATCTAAAAAAAAGATGAGCTTTAAAGGTGTCGCGAAACTGCAATCTTACTCAATAAGATGCCCTTTTTACCTCGAGGGATTTGACGTCAAAGGGCGGCAGGCTTGTGAGGTTGGCATAGATCTTTAGCGCTTTGGCTCCTGCATCCTCTGCTTCTGCATGCACTTTATTGGCCTGCTTCTCCAGGTTCTTCGCCAGGTCCTTTGCCTCGTTGTACCTGACAACACACAGCAGGTTCGTTGAAACGATCCCCTCCCCAGTTTACATGCAATCAGCTCGGTTGCAATCACACATACTTCTTGTTGAGTTCATCAATGTCATTGTTGATCTTAGTCTCTCCATCCAGAGTTTTCTTCAGTAAGTTGTAGGCCTTGGTGGAAGTGTCATTGGCATCTTTTGCAATCTTCTCAATCTGGTCAGCATCCATCTTATGCCTAAACAGAGAAGCAGACAATGCTGGGTGAGATGGTTTCACGAGAGATGGGTGAGATGGTTTCACTTGGTTAAACGGTTCTGGTCCGTCATCAATGCGGCCTCGTTCCTATTCTTACTTTTCAGCTAGAGTGCGAGCTTCCTCAGCCAGAAGAGTCATATTGTTGGGGTCTCCAGTGGTCAAGGGAGTTTTGATATCCTGGAAAAGACAAGAGATGTTTTTGCTCATGCTTGTTTGCTCTATTTTAGAAGACTGTAAATCTCATGTCCGATTTCTCACAAAGTGACAAAACCTCTCTGTCGTGGACAAACTGCTTTTTGGGACAAAAGCCCAAGACGGAGGTCTTAAACGGAGATGCGGTTGCCTCGATGCCGACTTACCACTTTGCTAATGGCATCTCTGGCCTTGTCCAGTTCCTCTCTGGCCCGGTCGATGAGTTTCTCTGTGTCGCGAACTCTGTTCCGAGCTTTGTCGGCCAGCGCGCCCGTGTTGTCCACAGTGTTCCTGATGTTCTGTAGCCGGTTCCACTGGGTCGCCAGTGTGGCATTAATGCTCTTAAGACGATCCAAGAGGCCCTTGTCCACATCTGTGGGATTACAAGGAAAACTGGTATTTCTTAACAAATAATATGAAAAGCTGCAGATGGCAGATATATGGCATGAAGTGAGAAAGGCACTACCTTTGCTTGCCTGAGCCTCCTTCAAAAGGTCCATTATGGCTTTCTCCGCCTCTTTGAGACGGTCCTCAAAGTCTTGGTCACTCACGGTATCCTTGCTGCCCAGGTTGTCAATCAGGGTCTGCAGGTCATGGAGTTTCTGCCTTTGCTGGTTCACCTGGATGACGTGCAGAGAAAATGAGTCACAGGGTTTTCTTTTACTCCCATTTGATTTGCTTTTTGAGGATAATCAGATCATGTACCATATACTTCTCTTTTAGTTCAAACGGCAGAAATACACTTTGAATTGGTTCCGGGCCCATTCAAATTCACACGACTGACAACTAATTCAACAAAATTCCACACAGATATTTTGTACATTCACAATCATACAATCAGGAAACCAAAAAAATATAAAAAAATTCAACAAATAAATTTGATTTTATTATTACAACATGTGGCTCAAGTTCCAGCAGTGTGTTTGCTCCACTGTAAACATGCCAAATGATTAATCATTCCAGCCACTGTGGAATGGGAAAATGAAAAACGATGCTTTCATTATGTTGTGCTAGTGTAACGTGACCTCTTTATTGAGAAACAATGTTTTGGGATTTGATTGTAAAGAAAGAAATACTAGACCCGTGTCTGCAGTATAAAGCTATACAACCCGCTGTGAAACAATCCTCTCGACGGTAGCGTATTTCACTGTATACTGTTGTGACCAAACAGAATGTTTAAATACCTCACTGCATATCTACCAAAAACATAGTACTTCATAGCATTTCAATCAACAGACAAACACAGCCCTCTATGGAATTTTGGGGGGCTGAGGTTTAGCAACTAATCAGTAACGGAGCACAAGATCCCTTGTGTTTCCAACTTGAACCATGTTCACAAATTTCCTGAACACTGCGATCGAACATTTCATTTTATTATAGCTTGGTGCTGATGTGGTTATGGACTGAAATGCAATTTAGAACGTGATAACTTTCGGGGGAGAAATACGGCCAACGCAGGTCATACACCACTGTTCTACCACAGCCATTCCACAAACCTTGTTCCTCAGAACCGGACTTACCTTGTCCCTAACGAGGCTGTAGCAGGTGGGGCACTGTTGACATCCAGGGGTGGAGCGGTTGTAGAAGTAGTTCTCCTCACACATGTCGCAACGCGTTCCCACAAACCCGGGAAGGCATTCGCACTGACCGTCCTCTCTGCACTGAGCAGTCACTGAGCCCTCATCGTCACAGTCACAGGCTACGAGGAGAGACAGAAGAGACGCAGATGAAACACAGAAGAGAGACGGACGAGATACACGGGAGAGATAGACGAGATACACATGAGAGACAGACGAGACACGTAGGCGACACAGCTTTCTCAAGCTGGGACCCACAGTTTCTAATTGCCCACACCAGTGCTATGTTAATGCTAAGTTAATGCTAACTATGCTAAGTTAATGCTATGGATCAACGCAACGTTGAACATGACCAACGTTAGCGTGGGTGTTCAAGATGAGGACTGAGCGACACGTCTTACGTTTGCAGCCGGAAGAGCTGAAGCCGAAGAAGTTGACCTCACAGCGCTCGCAGTGTTGACCCGTGACCCCAGGCTGACATTCGCACTGTCCAGTCACGATGTCACACTGGCCGTTAGTCGAGCCAATAGAGTTGCAGTTACACCTGAAAGCCAGCAGAGTTACAGTTACACCTGAAATTCAGTCAGTCATTCCAAAGTCCAACAGAACAGGCATCTCTCGTCAGCTGCAGCACACGAGAGCGTGGGTGGAGGCGGGAGGGGGGGGTACCGTTCACAGCCACTGCGGCTCTGCAGGTTGTAGAATCCGGGCTCGCAGGCGCTGCAGTCTCGGTTGGTGACGTGGGGCAGACACTGGCACTGTCCCGTCACCTGCATGCATTTGGTCTGCTCGTCCACCGTGCCGAGTGGGGAACACGAACAGGCTGGACGCAGGAACAGGAGCAGTGAGCCACACCCTCCAGCCCTCCACACTACTACACTTTCACCTTCATGCACTGCTCTCAGTACAAGCTGATTTATTTCAGTAGTTTAGATTTGGGGAAAAAGCCTATGAAAATTTGTAAAAATCACGTTCCCTCAGCCCCACCCTACCCAGTCAAGCTCCATCCACCCTACTTACCCCCACTCTGCCCAGTCACGCTTCCTCAGCTCCATCCACCCTACTTACCCCCACTCTGCCCAGTCATGCTCCCTCAGCCCCACCCTACTTACCCCCACTCTACCCAGTCACACACTCTCAGCTCCACCCTACTTACCCCTACTCTACCCACCTTTGCACTTGTCCTCTGGGTTGGTCGCCAGGGCGTTGCCGTAAAACCCTTCTTTGCAGCGGTCGCAGAAGAAACCGTTTGTGTTGTAGATGCATTTCAGGCACTCGCCCGTCTCCCGGTCACAGTTGCCGACGGCATTGGGGTCGATGTTGTCACTGCACTTGCAGGCTCTGCAGGCACGGACCGGCCCGTTGGTGCCCAGCGGGTCTCCGAAGAAGCCGTCATCACATAGCTCACAGCGTTTCCCTGGCAACATGAGGAAGGACGGGCACCACTCAGTCAGAATTACGTTCTTAAACTTCTCGCCAGTGGCAGGAGAAAACCAGTTAAAAGATTGTACTACTGTCCATGAATGTTGTTTATATTGCAAGTAGAGAAGAAGTAAAGCTACCAACCACTGACCACTGACACCATGATGTCATTTCTGCCAAATTAAAATTTAACCCACATTTAGCCATCAGCTAATGCTAATTTTGGACCCTGGCATCATTAAAACCACCTTTTATGAAATGATTCATACAACCAATTCATAGAAACTGCTTAGGCACTAAGTATTAACCTCATTAATAATATGAATTAATTGAACAATAAAAACAATAACAGCTAAGCCGGATAATTTAAATATTAGAAACATTGATAATATGTTGCTATGTGCTAATCATGTCACCATGTACCTGCAAGTAAGTTAATACATCAGAGTTTTAGGACAGAAGGATAATGACCACGTGGGCAAGCAAAGGTGTGTGGGGGTTGTGTACCTGTAGGGCAGTTAGTGCAGGGTGTGTGTACCTGTAGTGCCTATGGGGCAGTTGCTGAGGAGTGTGTGTACCTGTGGTTCCTGTGGGGCAGTTGGTGCACACCACCTCTTTGGTTTTGGGAACAACAGCACAGGAGGAAGCTGCAGGGCATGGACACTCCTTACAGTCTCCTGGTGACCCTACTGTAGCATCTCCATAGAAACCATCCTTACACCTCTCGCAGCTCATGCCAGCTGTGTTGTGCTGGCAGTCACACATTCCTGTAAAGAGCGAAGAGCAGCACCACCAGGGGGCGCATATGTAACATCATATATATGTATAACTCCTGTAGGACGCCTACAGTGGGTGGTTACACACACACACACACACACACACACACACACACACACACACACACACACCTTCACGCATTCTTTTTAAGCATACAATCAGTACGAGGAGTGTATGCAGATGGGGAGTGTGTTCAGGAGACTCACCTGTTGTGGTGTCACAGGTGTCACTGTGGCCATTGCAGTTGCACGGTTCACACGGACTGAACAACCCAAGCTCCGGTTTGCCCCTGCGGTAGCCGGCGGCACACTGGCCACAGTGCTGGCCCAGGTAGCCCTGAGGACACACGCACTTCTCCACCCAGCGCGCCGGAACGCCAGAACCACGCCGGGCGCTCACCAGGGAAACGGTATCCAAGTAACCTGCGCCTGGACACCAACATAGGCCACGCAATCAGCACGTCTGTGAGGTCAGAACTATTCACCCAATAACTTTCAGGTTTACATATTAAACAGGCAAATCAGCAGCTCACTTTTTGGCATATGTAACCTAGCTCTGTTACATTAGTATAACTCAACTGAACAGAGGGGGTTGGAGTGGAAAAAGTATATATTAGAAGATAGTTGTTCTTGTTTCAAGATAAATCTTCAAAACAATACAGTTTATTTACATTAAATAAGTAAAAATAATCTTATAATATTCTTATAGCAATCTCAAAATAAAAAATATAAAAATATTCACACCAGAGTAAAGATGTTTTCCCTTACTGAGATACCACTGTTTTTGCAATGTGGTTCTCTTTGTATTCTGTGTAAATATGGCTGTGGTACAATTAGGGCCAGGTTCTTCTGTAATCTAACAGTGAAGAGTGCACACATACTTTTCTCACTGTAGGTCCCGCGGATCCTGATGGAGGTGAGGTTATGCAGAAGCTTCTGGAACTCTGAGTGTTCCAGGTTTGGTCTCCAGGGATAGTTAGCAGTATGGTGGAGCCTGTTGAAACATTGCTGGGTTTTTAAAATTTTTTTATCCAAATTTGCAGCCAAAGAAAAGCCAGAAACACAGAGGGAATGCAATGCATCACCTAGCAACCACAGGCCCAACTCCCCCCCACCTTTTGAGGTAACCCACCTGAACACAAAGGTCTGCATTTGCTCTGTGGGATAAGCGTTTCCCTGGGCGATGAGTGGCACGGCAACGCGAAGCCCCGCCCCTTCCAGCACCACATCCTCGGCCGACAGGCGCGCGTCACGACGCTCCACCCGGAAGTTTAGAGTCAGGTTCTGGCCATAACTCAACAGGTGGTTTCCAAGGAATTTTTCTACAGGAAGACCCCCCCCAAAAAAAAGGTTTAATTATAAACTCCTGCAGCAGTTCACCAGTTCCCTCCTCCAGGCATGAACACTCAAGGCTCCGACAACAGTACCAGGGGCCACGAAGTACATGGGGAAGTAGTCGTCGGAGATGAGCGAGATGTCCTGGGAGCTTGGTGACCACTGCACAGGCACGCTGGAGCCATCTCTCCTCTGGCCCTTCCAGGCCTCATCACCTAATGAGAGAAAAAACCCGGATCTGAGCCAAGAGTTCAGGACACACCGATCGGTGCGCATGTCAGTTTTGTTTTGTTTTTTAACAAAATGTTAAACAAAGGTTTGTCCAAGGGGTGTGTGTCTTTGTTTTCACCTCGGTCAAAGGTGGAGGTGATAGTGTGTATGCTGTATCCATCTGCGCTGTCACACACAGTGGAGTGATGGAAACAGAAGCAAGGTGTACACCCCTGAGGGTTCTGAGGGTCCAGGTTAAAATAGCCCAGCTTGCACCTGAAACACAGACACACAGTTCAGCACACCTGAAACACAATTCAGTTCAGCACACCTGAAACACAATTCAGTTCAGCACACCTGAAACACAATTCAGTTCAGCACACCTGAAACACAAT